>UZAE01012734.1:0-32844 GCA_900617975.1 Rodentolepis nana | reverse complement strand
GTAATCATGGAGGTATTGTCAAGGCTAAAAAAGTAAATTTCGAAAAATATTTTCCACTAAAATAACTTTTTTAATGAGATTGAATTATTCAAAAATACTATAAATACTTCTTAAGTTATTTCTTTTTTTATGGGGTGTACGATAGACTTACCTCCACGTGGTATACTCTGGGCAACGTATACTTATACGGCAAGAAAGTCTACTTACCGGCAGTTGACGTCTCACTTCAAACTACCATGATCCCACTGTATGTCTTATTCGACCCCTTCCACAGTACTCATCTTGCCTTTTCTCTGCCTTCAAGTCTGTCTGCCTACTTTACATCTGTGGATCACTCTGGTGTTCCCCCTCTCAACTTTAATGTTCCCCCTCCCCTCTGTGAAGCCCGAAGTCAGCTAAAGGGCTAATGATTACTATCAAAATGCCTGCAACTTGAAAGAAAGAAACTTCTTTTTTATTTTAGGAAATCAGAATGAGCGAAACAATTGAATTTCAAACATCGTGGAAAAAATCCACCTATGGTGGAGGAAAATAATTCCGGAGACTATTTTATATGGAACTTTTTAGGCCAAATACTATACCAGATACGTAATCCTCATATTTTCTCGTAAACTAAATGCGACTTAAACAACACCCAAGTTTTAAGGTCATCAAGAATCACGATCACTTGAAGCCGATATATCGCCCATCGATATAGTCATGTATTACCTCGTAACAAGTAAAAAACACTATTTAAAATGGAATAAAATAATCACCTGAAAGCGGAAGAAAGGAGCCATATGCATAAAGATGCTGGGCCGAGTTGTGACGATGAAATCGAGGAATTTCCACAATTGCACACCACAGCATCGATAGAATGCAAGCTTAGCTAGACTTGCAATGATACTGCGTGATTTGGCCAGTGCATGTCGGGGATATACTATTAGAATGAGCTTGAGTCCTAGAAATGCCAACCTGAAAGAGTACGTAGTAAGTTAAATTTCACTTGTTTAACCTGATTCTACAATTAGTCAATTCATCCAAATTTCCTTAAAGCCAGTTCATTCTATTTAGTGTAAAACAAACAACACCACAAAATACATTAAAAGTCAAATTAAATATGACTGGGATAATATAAGGTAACTTTAAAAGTATTGGAAACAATTGTCGAATGTGCCTAGAGAGACCAAGTATCAATGCGCGGTAATAACATTGAATTGATTAAATTAAAAGACACAATGATAAAAACCAATGTTTTACTTAAAATTTTTAAAGTTTTCAATCAAGTAAAACTGTAAAGTTAACTATCCATTCCCTAGAGTACACTTAAGTTTCTTTTAACAGCCTTACCACATAATCATGAGATGAAGATTTTGAACTTGTTATCAATGTCTTCAAATTTTAAAGTAACTGCAAATAATTTTTAAGGATCGATGTTCGTTGCGAAAATTCTTTCAACTCCTAATCTACATTTCTTTGCTTGAATAAGCAGAGAGTAGGGCAAAAACATTCAGACCTGCTGAGCAAACTCAACGAAGAATTTCTTCTCTCTCCCTCCCTCCCTCCACAAAGCGAAAGTAAAATGTAAAGCAATCCTGCAAATATAGGAAAGGTTTCAAATTCTCACCAGCTAAAAATTGTTCATCTTAACTATCTTATCTCCACGAGAGTGCGCACTACTTTCTGCACGCCGTAATGACACTTTAACTTAACTGTTTTCTTAGGGGAAATTAGTCATAAATGGAAAAATCTACTAGATGAATTTCTCCTGAGAAGCATAACATTGAGAGAAAATTTTACACATAATGCAAATAATAATCTTAATAATAATAATAATAATATAGGTCACAAAATAGGAATATAATTGTAAGAAATAAAGGAAAGTATTGGGCACTTCTGTATCGATCTTTCTGTCAATTATTAAAATTTATATTTATCGAACTTAAATATTGATTGGAAATGCCCGCCATATTGTTCAAAAGAAAATTCTTAACAATACCTTTTTCAAAAATCGTAGGTAGAGAAAATTTTCGTTTAAGTAACTATTTGAATCTATCTTAATACTGAACTGCTTAGAATATTTCGAGTTGATTTAGAGAATCTTAGTTATCGATTATCCCTAAAATTGCACTTTATTTGATTAAAATCAGAATATTTACTTACGGAAACCCTTACTTCTTTCTCAAAATTAGTGTTTGCAGCAGTAGTTTGGCTAGCCGACATGATGACTGAAGAAGGTATAGTAGGCTGAAATTACGCGCTTACTTTGCCAACAATTGAATGGACGATGAGCAGGTAATTTGGTAATATTTGAGTAAGTAAGTGTAATACAATTGATTGTGTTAGATCTATTAAGGGCATCCGAATTACTATGTGATCAATGTGAACATTGATCTGTGGTTGGAAGCAATAATGACTTCAAGTAAACTCACCCTTTCCCCCCCCCCCCCTCCTAATTGCAAAATGTTTTCGCAGTATAAGCATGAGATTAGGATTGTTACTTGGGGATTGGTGAGTGGGGCTTATTTGTTATAATCAAAACAGCAAATCACATGAGACTGTTAGCCTATGACATAAGTCGAAGCAATTACAGAAACTCTATTGACTTGAAAAGAAAACAAATCTAAGTTAAAAAGGAATAAATTCCTCAATGAAATTTATGGAGAGAAGTTCCAGTTCTTGGCTTTCCTGCCCTCTGAGGGGGGTTTAAATTTTTGGTAAATTTATGTTTTCTTAATAACTATCCATTTTGACGGTTAAAAAAGCATGAATGTTCCACTCATCTAAACCGTCAACGTTTTTCACGATTGCTTCCAATTATAGAAATTTATATTTGCTTTTACGATTTCATAACTGAACATTTTCTTCATTGGTGTGCCCTTGGATCTACGATTTCCGTTGCATAAATTCCAATTGGTCTTCTATTACATGCGTCTTTTATTACACTCCTCATTTACTTTGTCTGTATTTGTGATGTCATAATTTTTCACTCAATTTTCATGTCATCCCGGCAAATCAGCATCTTTCCTACACATCTATCACTTGAAAATTGTCTCAAAATTAGCCCCATAACTTCAAGCCGTTAGTGAGCCATCTCTTTCCTCCAATTTTTGTTACTCAATTTTGCAAGTTTGCTCCTCATACTTTTCCACTTATTCATTCCTCTAAAGAAGACAAGGAGGAACTAAAAATTGTTTTTTTACTTTCTCTCCCCCACTCCAAAACCACCACACTTCTTAGCAAACCACTGAGCGAATGATTAGAAAGAGCACATCTGATTGGTGCAGATTGGTGAGATGGGGTAGTGTAGGCTGAGATAAGTGTAAGAGATTAAGCTTGGACGACTTTAGTAGCTTTCTAGTAGACTCTACACTGATGTCTATTCTACTGACCAGGGACTTTGGCCAGCGAGAGGGGAGGGGGCGGGGAGAAAGAGCTTGTCTTTAGTAGATAGAAGAGGTGGTGGCAGAGGAGAAAAGTGGGAAGAAACGAGTGGGAGGTTGGGGATGGGGGGGGGGGGGGGGGGGGGGNGGAGAAGAGATTGCCATATTCTACGGAATTAAAGGGAGTTAGAGCAAAGTTAATTGCATGCTTGCAAGGGAGTAGCTGTCGTATTGGGAGGAAACGCAAAATATGGAGTATTGTTAATTACAATAGCGGACTGCTGCATGAAACTTGGTTGCGTGCTCAGATATACTTTATCTATGTACTCAGCAAGCAAACTCAATCTCAAAACACGGCACCAAACTTTTTTAGCCAAGTAAGGAAAGGCCATTTAAGTAGCTGTAACATTCAGTTGGAATAATATTGTGACTTTATGCAGGGCAACTGCTTGATCTCATTTAATTACCCCCCCCCCCACCTCACTGCCATTTCCTACTCTTCCACATTACCATGGTTCTAATAAGAATGTTTAGTTTGATGTTTGATGCCTAACGACATGCCTAATCTCATTTATGTTTTAACAGTACTGTATTAATATTTAATTCTCATTTTAAGTTGCTAAATTCGAGATGGATATATTTAACTCAATATGTCGTAGGAATGAATAAAGCGCAAGAGCCATTCCTAACCAGACGCACTCTGCATATAACAAGCTTACGTAGCTGGAGGCACTTCTATTTCATATCAATTCAAATTAGAAAAGGGAGGTGAATGTCGTCTGACTATTCAAGCATCAAATTCTCCTGCCTTTTGCAAATTTAATATTTTAGCATTTCAACACCCATACATTTGGATGTCTTAAATTCCCTGCTTATATAAATCTTATATTCGGTAAAATATTGTGCAAAAATCTCCTTTGTGCTTCAATTTGCTCAGTTTCATTTAAAAAATGAAGAGCATTACTTGTTCTAGTAAATTATTGTCGTGTGAAGGCTTTCTTACTTGTGAATCACGTCGATTTGAGCCTGGAGATTTCTCTCGTGATTCGAGCTAAGTGTCGTGTGCATATGTCCCGCTCCAACTGAGTTTCTTGGACCAGCAGTATTAGCAGCCGCAACCGAGGCAGCTGACTCCGATTCCTCCGGTTTTGGATGATGCATACTGTGGAGGGTGGGTCCGAGTAAGTTCACTACACATCCATGCACCCGACCTCCTCCAAGATCGCAAGCCAATCTAGATGGTCCAATTAACTCCCACGTAGATCCGGTTACTGCGGGCCCTCCAAGCAAATTAGGTAACTGGAGAAGACCCGTAACCCCCACAGTTCCAGACATACTCTGACTCAACGAAGCTTTGATTCCTCCCATACCTGCGTTATTATCTCCCACTCCACCGGTTGGCTGATTAGATTTTGAGTTTGCCAACATGAAGGAGGAATGTAGACCGAGTTTATGGCGAGGTGTCTCAAACGCAAAATGGTCAGACGCCGGTGCCGGTCCACGGCTTGATCCTGCTCCTGAAGATTCTACATTGGAAGTGGTTGGCCCCGAAGAGCACTTCTCTGAACCGACAAACAGACCAGACAGACACACTTCCAAGGCATAGTATACGTTCTCCTTGGAGAGGTTTGGAAAGTCTACCCAATAAAATATGCATCGATGAAGTATGGAACACTGACATTTCCAAATGTTTGATCATTTGGCAAAAAACTCTATCAGAGTGAAAATATAAATTTGAAGTGGAGAAAATTATGCATTTAACTATTTCTGTCAACTACAGGGTGTCCCAAAAATGTATTCACACTTAAATTAATTGTGCTGCAACCGATCTCATTTACTTGAACTTTCTGCCGGAGTCTGTTATGCGAAGCATTAGAGAAGACTTTGAAGATGAAGAGTTTTATTTTCAGCAAGATGAAGCACCCCATATAACCATCGCGATGTTAGGTTTTTCCTTAATGAATTCTTGCCAAACAGGTAAATTGGATGAGGATGTTTTGTCGAAAATCCTCCCTGTTCACCAGATCGCACATCACTAGATTTTTCTTTAAAGGGATACTTAAAGTACAAAGTTTACGCTGCGAAACCCACAACAGTCACTGAATTAAGAGAAGTCATTGATCATTAATACGTTCGAATCCCAAAAGAATTAGTTAATGATGCGTAAGATAGCACTGCTTGGCGTTGTCAATAGTGATAAGATCGAAATTGGCATCAGGTTGAGAACAAGCAGTGAAAAAAGCAATAAATTATACCTGTAAAATACTTTTACGGATTTGGAATAATAAAATTCTAAGTGAACGCCAAGTTTACGACTAGGTTCAATGTGTATACATATTTTAGGAGACTTTCTATATTTTCAGTGAATTTATACCATTGTTTATTTTAAGGCCACGATCAATTTTCTTTAGTACCTAGCTGAATGGTGTCTTCTCTTTCAATTTTACCTGGAACCGGGGTATTGGGTTTGAAAATCATAAAAACTTCTATCATGCATTTCACCTATGGCTGTGCGTTTGACAAATCTATATTTTGAAGAGAGGCAGTGACCTAAGCGTAAAGGTCGCATAACCGGAAATATATGGCATATGTCAATCAAATTGATGGTGTTTTAAAAAAATAGTTTGATATAACTATAAGTTGGAGAGAGAGGGAGAGAGAGAAAGTTGGAGGACTTGGTCTAGACAGTTTATTATTACACAGAATTAAACAAAGAGAATGATTGAAGATGAGAAGGGATTTACTCGTCCTTGAACAAAATATAACCCCTACGGATATGAGTTACACTTATCGGCAATCTGCCTTTTAAAGAATCTCACTAAAATTACCAATTACAAATAATAAAAGCTCCAGCCTCGCTGCAAAAAATCAGGCAGCGCAAATTTATTTGAATAAATCTACTAGAATTTCTAAAAAAATTGATATCGATCACTGGCATTTGAAGCTTATTCTTTTCTTTGGCGTGATTCTTAAGCTCTACAAGGAAATTCAATGGACTTGTTTATGCTATAAGCCACATTAGGAGGGAGATTCAATGATTATCCGATCTCAAATATATGAAAATTCCTCCCAATGTATCCGTAAGAACTTTTAATTTTACTTTCCAGTCTTAGAGAGAATTTTTCAAACAAAAGTGGGACTCTTAAAAATTAAAGCTGAGGAGCAAAAATAATTTCTCCTCAAACAGAATATCAAGGCCCTTTTGGCAGAGAACCACTGTATTAAGGCATATTGGTCCTGGACAAAAATGTTTCGAATTATGTCACTTCCAGTAGAAATGAGTCCTTTTAACAATAAGTACAAAACACCAAAACACACTTCAATGAATTGCATAACTAGCCATTACTGCATTTGGCTATAGCTGCAAATGAAGTTGCGTAAACAAGTGAGCTAATAAATTAAATAAATTCATCCAGTATAGACTGAAAGGAAGACTTTACCCATCAATGTCAGTCATATCACTTCTCAATCTGGATTTCAGTCACGAATGCGTTGAAGACAACAGTTCTCTCACAATTGAAAACTTGAGTTGATGCTTAAGGTATTATAATTTGTAATGATATTACTACCATGCTTCAAGTTAAAATGGTGAAGAGCATAAAGATACGTTGTTGAACCGTTTTGCCTACAATAAATACTTCATCTTTGAGAAATTTGCAGGTCAGCTTCTAAATTTGCCTTACATTTCATTTTTGCATAAATTCTTGATTTCTTTCCAGTTCTTTAGTCATCATTTCCCATGAAGTTGTATAAATTCTGTTTGATAGAAGATATGCGCACCGTTTATTTTTAGGTAAAAATATGTAAAATTAGTCGGTAGAATTGACGTCATGCAGGTGCATATCCGGCTGAATAGAGTTACATTTAATGTCTTTGTACTGTTACTGAATAATTTAAATCGATAATTGAACTAAAGTTATATATTTCGTATATAAAATCAACAAAAGTAGAAATTTCTCATGAATCGCCTTCCGCGAGGTATTACGTTCGTCCACCCTGTCTGATTTCGACTACACTGTGAATATTTTCAGGTTGAAGTTACAGTGCTTCCTTCCAGTTCGAGCGCTTCCGCCCTTTGATTGTAAGTTTTACATTGGACACCTTTGACGAATTTCTGGATTTCCTACGACAAATTGGCCAACCGAAATAGATTTTGGAATTTCTGGCACGCTTATCGTACAATTTGGAAAAAGAGCTTGAATGGACGATAATGAGACTATTTTACTTTTCAAGCAAATTTCACAAATCCATGGATCTGCTTTAGATTAGTAATTATACATTTCCTATGAATTTCAATGGATTCCACTCACTGGTTGTGAAAACTCCCTGTTCTTCGTAATGCATTCGACGTCTGTTTTGCTGTTCTGTCGATGCACTGAAAACACGCAGAATAAAGAAGAGTGCAGCCTGCGTATAGATAAGGCCTAAATTTCTGTAAAAATTTTTTTCTTCCTGAAAGGCTATGCTTCATAAATCTGTTTAGTTAGGCAAAATCAATTGGACTAAATTCCGTTTAAGGTATTTTTTACAAGGCGTAATACGTTATCACACTTGATATACTGCAGAGTTTTCAAGGTCCAGTAGCAAGATATCCAGCATTTGTGTGAATGATCTAATCTGTAATGATTCAAAGCCAAAAGGGGGATTTTATCCCAAAAAATAAACAGTTTTGAAAATATCAGCGCGAATTCGTCTAAAATCTTTGTAAAATCTGATTTAAGATCACGTATGTATTTTAAGGGTAGTAAAACCAGTTTATTTACTTAGTTTTCAGAAATAATTTTGCGTTCTTCAATGCTCCATTAGTGGAATGCTCAAAGCGAGTGTCTGTCAAGCCAGAGTTCATGTGATTAGTGATCATCTATGTGCGCACAATGGTATTGGTGATCAACTACCTTGGTTACTTCTATCCAGTAAGAAGGGTAGCAAAATTTGAGTCCAAGGCAACTTATGCGAATACCGCTCTAACTGAAATCTTGCCTCATTCTTAGCAATACTTTAATTAGAAAATTAAAACAAGTTAAGTTCATTGATAAGCTTTCCGCACATGCCTTATCCGGCATAAATTGAAAAAAACATAATTAAAAATTTTGGGATTGAAAAGTTTTATTGACTTTTGTATGCAACAAAGAAAAAACTCGAATTTCACAAAAGCAAGTACTACTATCATTTTTGGCTCACCCAATCATCGTTATTTTGATCACACACACGCGCGCACACACACACACCTTAAATTTTTGCATATTTTTACAATATTTAGTGAAGATGGAAGTACGCGCGTTTAATTTTCTTTGAGAGTAATAATTTCCTACGCTCCCCTCCCACCCTTCCTTTCCGCCTGTAATTTAGCCATTTTTCTCATGGTTCCACTTCAGGTTCAACTTTGGCAGCAATTTATCCCTTTTCTCCTCCATATTCTGCTGTTTGACGCGAGCTCATTCTCTCACTACTTGGAGGAGCGAAGGTTTTAAAAAAAAAATCACACCAAATATTTGGGCTGTGGGAGCAGAATTAACTTCGAATTTTAAACTCCCAATAATAAAGGGATAATAAACAGGACTATAAGTACAAAGATAATTTTGTTATCCATTTTCCAGTGTAATGGGTTCCATTAAATGCTAAGTCATTAGTTGTATAGTAGACTGAATTACCCGCATGTGACTGCTATTTTTCCACTTAAACCCTAAAGTTTCAATAGGCGGCATAGATCAAAATGCCACGGAAAAATATCTGTCATTTTTTCGAAATTATCAGGAACATTTGAAAAAAAACTTTTGCGGTGCTATTGATGCGTGATTCTGATTCATTATTCGTCAATCATTTATGAAAAAAAATAGTGGAGTATGTCGTGTCCCCAATCAATATGTTCTGACCTGAAGTGACCGACAGTATGAAACATCCCTATTAATGTGCCCATTTCAGTTACTATGGTAATGCAATCTTGTTTAACCTAATTTCCCTATCTGCGATTAAGACCTTCAGGAATCGGTAACCTCAATTAGACGTGTTGATGTTTGCCCTAATTATTCATCCTTAGTCTGCTAAATTTCGTATGCCATTTCACATTTAAAGTTGGAACTAGATCGTTTCAAAAAAAAGAAACCTTTTTCTTTGTCAGTCTAATTCCTGCAAACTGCAATAATTTGTGGAGAATATAAAGGATGAACAAGTCTGGAATTAAACTAAAAGGTGTTTGGGATGATTTCTCGTTCCTTTTAAAGTCAAAATTAACTTGGGTACTTGTCTCATTCGAAATTTCTTTCAAGCACAATAAAGTAGTTGCTAACCTCCACGACCAGTGCTGCATTGGATTAATAGAGGTACAATGAGGTAGGCCAAGTAATTGGAGAGGTTGTCGGTGCCTCCCTCAAATATTGTTGGACAGCGGCAAAATTCAAAGTTTGCTCTCTCACAAAGGTCCTTGAGGCGGTACGATGACTAAAAGTCGGAGAAAAGTTTATATTAGAATTCCTCAAATCAATATATCCTCAAAAAACCGCAAATAGCCGTTTTAAATTCTTTTATCTATACATGAAGGTTCAGAATTCAAATCTTGACTCTATAATTCAATGGCACTAGCACGAAGAGAGAACGTCATACTTTCATGAACAAAACCAAAAGGCGAGAAGGGTTTCAGAAAGTTTTGAAATATACATATAGAGGTCATGTACTAGTTTCATGCGCATCCTACAGATGCCCATCTTTTTAGTCACGATATTTCAATATTACGACTTCCTAGCGAGCGGTTACCATAGAAACGATTAAATCATCAACCCGAAGTTAATTTAACATCAAATTAGAGGTTGGAGAACGAATGACTCCGTGGCCGATACAAACAGATCTGAACGGGTATGAAACAGGAGCTTTAAAATTTTGATCTCAGCGTTGAAAAAGGAAGGTGACATCTTAAGTTTCTTCAAATAGACATCTTAGTGATTCGATCAGTCAACACTATTTATTTTACAATAAACTTTGAAATGGTCTCCTTCTTGGCAAGAAAAGTCGTTAGCTATACTATTATAAGGTTATTACTGATTATTTATGCAATTATAAATTCGGAAGAGGCGACGGAAAGACTAACTAATTTCTAATAAAGTGTGGCGATGGAGAAGGAGGGGGGGGGAGGGGGTAGGTAAATTTGAGCGCATTACAGTAATTGATCGCAAAAAAAGTAGGATCAATCGAAATAGAAACGAAATTGTTTGCGATTTAATCAAAGCAGTTGGTCGAGCAGTATATGTATGTGTGTGCAAGCAGAAGAGAGAAAAGAGGCGTACTGGGTGTGAGTAGTAGCAGCTACTTGTCTCCGATCTGTCACGCAGTTAACTCTCAGTGACACCTCTCCAGCTCATTTTTTACTCTCCAATTCTTCCTTACTCCCAATTGTGTTCTAGAGCGTGAGGATGGTTTCAAATATATTAAAAAAAAGTTAGCCCACTTTTCCCCATCTAAGAGTGTGCGAAATCTTGGTAAAAATCAGATTGTTTTATTCAAACTTGTATAACTTACTTATGTATCGAAATTATGGACCTTACATGAACATGTGAAGCTATCAATACTAATTAATATGAAAGAGTGAAGATTGCATAAAATTGATTATTTCTATGCTTGTAATCAATGTCAAATGTGTCTCCAAGGTGCTTATGGTATGAGATCTTAGATAATTTGCGAATCGGATTGGATATTGTTTTTTTATGAACTGTACTTTGAATTCAAACGTGTTCTCTTCAAAATCACACATTTCTTACAAATATCCATGCTTGTGGCAAATCTGTAGCGCCCATTTTAATATCTGTAGATTCGGATCCGGAAAAAATTAAAACTATTATTCAAAGCGACTATTTATTTTCTATTTTAGTCCGCATTCTACTGATTAACTATTTTCCCATCCGTTTGCCATATAATCATACAAATGCTAAAATTGAAATAGAATATATTTCCTCAGAAGTATTTATATTTCACTTTCTCCACCACATAACTATGACACCTCAATTCCACCTTTCACGTTCACATTAAATACTCAATACGGGTTTTCGAAAAATGTATAAATGTGAAAACAATGATGATCATACGTTTAAGTGGTTTGAAAATAAGGACGTAACTGTCTTTTAGTGCAGCATATCTATTCTTTATTGTTCCAATCGCAACTTTATTCCACCTGCTGATTAATCCACATTCTACTTTACTTTACTGTGTTGATAGAAGACTTACTTACCTAACTAATTTGTTGGCAAATTTTTATTTATTTGCACTTAAGCCATTGATCTTAAATAGCTATATATGCTTTTCTGGGTGTTTCCATTATTTAAACCAGTTTCATGCTTGGCTTTATTCCAAGAAACTAAGGGTTCTCACCTCAAGACAGCTCAACATAAGTGCAATAAACCGCGTTGACTCAGATGCGAAAGGTGTTGGGAGACTTCCGCCCGTTGTTGAACCACCCGTCGATGTTTGAGCTCGATCAGTAGAACCCCCGGTGCTTGAAGCACAAACAGAAGACGATGATTTTGCCAGAGACGACGTTAATAAAGCGCTGCTTGGTGAAGTTGGACTCAGCGGAGTCCTAGTAAAGAGTTATGAGTTTATTCAGGGAGAATATTAAACTAAAAACATTTTATTTTGCTAATTCAGCAAAAGACCTTTAGTGCTTCGTTACGAATGTATTATGTAAATGACGACTTAATTAATCCTGATTAGCATCAGTCATTGGCATGATTCAGAAATTATGCTGCTCAAAATCATATAAAATTCAACTGATTAAATTAAAAGTCTAGCGTCAAAAAATGGTTCTATCAAGGGAAAGAAATTCTGCATGTGTACTTATGTGATTATTAATTTCCTTCTTTACGAAAAGACAAAATAATGCAATTTTGCCCACTGGAAGTGCAATATCGATTCCATCACACCACTTCCAGGATGCAGCCATTAGAGATCACAACATGATGGAATCGACCCTAATTCATCGATTGAATCGCTATCTAACCAGTCATATTCTGACGCATTGGCGAATGAAGATCAATAATCGATTCACTATTCTTCGGCCAATCATCGTCAAGACAAAGAACTTACACCAGACATAAATAGGAAATTTATCGTGCCAATTTATGTTTGGCTAATTAACTAATCCGGTATGACTGCATCGTTTCTTGGACTCCCCCTCCCACCCCTCCCTTTCCATCTGGGGGATGGGGCACGCGCAGCAAGTTCTCTAGTGGGTGATTTGTCCACTCATTAGAATATGTTGGCTACACGTTATAACGCCCTTCAATTCGAAATTCATGTTCCCAAAGATTAATTTTTCTGTCTCTTCTCTGTCTTTGGTCTATTCGAGAGAATTTATATAGAAACAACATAAAAATAGGTTCTCATGATTAATGCGATTATTACACTCATTTGCATTCAAAAGAATTTACCGCAATAATGAAATAAACAGAAAATGCATATCAGGAAGTACACTTTGTTAGTATTACAGCAATGCCTATGAGAGAGTGAGACGAATTCAAATGACCTAATCCCATAATCGTTAAAAGATTAAATAATTAATAACTAGAACAAGAAATGAAATTCATATTATTATCTCCATTAATTTTTAACAGCCCACTTATCCACTTGTGCTCTTAGGGTTTCATGAACAAGAATTTGTTGAATGAAGTGGAAGAGAAGGAGAATCAAGAGCATCGTTTGCACTGGTTGTATAAAACACAAGTACATTATTTGAGCTTTAGTAAGACAGATGCGATATCAGATCAATAATCGATATTCGGTAACTGCCTCCTAGACACATGGGAACTCAATGCCATGACAGCACCCAGTTTACACGAGTATTCAAACGTAAAATACAATACTCAGCAATAAGAGGTTCATAATGTAGTTTTGAGAAACGTTTGCATGGAACTTACTTTGGAAGAGTTCGTCTCTCAGCACTAGTTACTAATTCAGGGTGAAAAGTTACACCAGGAGGTGAAGCCATTTGTTTGTCCATACCAGCACCCAAAGTGTCTGTTGTGGCTCGACGGCCTAGATGATGCGCGGTAACCATAGAAATAGCTGCCTGTGGTGTGCTAGTGACTAGACGCTCTGTTGTCCACCATGCGTTAGGACCAACCACCAAACTTCGTTTTAAGTAATCATTAAAGATCTAGCCAAATTTAAAAAGAATTGTTTGCACAACAAAAAAAGACTTAAAAAGGACAAATCTTAAAAGTAAACACACCTTTATTTCTTTCAAGTGTGCGACAGCTCTGTTGCGCTGGATGGTAAGATAGAGGGCTCGTATAAGATTTGTTAGGTGCTTCCAGCTGATCTGTTTCTATGAGTAAATGTGAAAAATGAGGTCAATTTTATGCTTCAAAATACAAACTCAAACAGGGTGAAGAGATTTAATTGGGAATTTGCTTGCTTGACGTTCACAATTAGCGCCATGTGGACATGATAGACACTTTAATTACATTATGATTTGTACCACCGGCCTATACGTGTTTGCGATTGAGACAAGGCTTGTTAACTACCTCACCTATCAATAGTACTTCAGTTATGTTTTGAATTTGATCGAAGAAGATAAAGGAACACATTCTTAGTTCACAAAAATTGCAATTTTAAAATCAAACGAATGGTGTTTCCCGGAGTAGCAATTTCACGCGCTGGGTTCGGAGGAAAGGTGAAGTCTAGCACACTTTGAACGTTTGTAAAAATATTTCCATGCGCAAGGTCTTGCATTAAGGCTACAAGTTACTTGGAAGTTATCCTCAAGAAGAAAGTAGAAATAATAACTTAAAACCTACCAACGGTATTGAAGGACATATTTTAAACTTACTCTAATCGAAGCGGTTTCTAACATTTTAGGCAATGTTCTATTCAGTCGGCCGACAAGAGTTTCTAGAGCCTTGCATGATCGAAGAGATTCTTGATTCCAGTCTGCTATTGGTAGGACTTCTAAAAAGAATCTTTGCAAGGGCTGGCTCCTTAAGAGATTAACATTGTGAGGAAACTGTTTTACAATGGACTGGGCCAATTCAGAGAGACGCTGAAAAGAAGAAATCAGCATTTGGTTGATGAGGAATTATTATCAAGTGGATGAGTTATTAAAAGCATTTACCATGAATGCCTTTCCGTCCAGTAATTCGGAAGTTTTCTGCTTCTCTCCCAGCTCTCCCAGCCGTCTGTGCGCAACAGTAAGGAATTCAGAAGCAATTTGCAGAATGGCTTCTCGGGGTTCGACGCTTGATTTTCGCCAACCAGCTGGAGTATTAATATTGTGACTTCCATCATTACCACCACCTCCATTTCCACCACCACCACCACCCATTACTGCTGACGCACTGCGTTTGAGTCCTCCTGAACCACTGCTAAATGAGCCCCCACTATGTCGATGACGCTTCATCGATCTCTTCGTAGAGGACTCAGTTGATGGGGTTCTACTCGTCAGTGGGGAGCCAGCTCGATTCAGTCCTCTTTGGCCCTGTTGTTGGCCCTGAAATCGATTTTGAGAGTAATTTCCTGAGATAGCCGATGCCCATTCAGGCATCTTTGGTGGCTGATCTGCTGTGGCCAAACGCTTTGCCGATGCGCCTCCTAAACCACGCGGTCCACCAGGAACGGAACTACCACTGACTCCTGAAGATACTACTGATCTAGATTCTTCTGACCGCCTACAGTTTGTATAATAATTTTGATACTTTATTAAGAATTCTATGACATGTTGTACAAATTTTCACACTCACCTAGTCATCCACTCAGTAGTGTAAATGAGTTGCTTGATCATAACTGAGAGCTGTTGAATTAATTGAAGTTCGAACTTCCTCACATCTGCCCCAGTGCACTCCTCACAGCAAATTAGGGGCAAATCACGGAGTATGAAGGGTAGTATTGATTGCAGTATGATCTATTAGCAAAGTAACACGATTATATATGCTTATTTCAATTATTAATTAATTAATTTCACCATAGAAATCGTTAAATTAAATCATGTGGAATGATGGGACAACTGATTTATTAGCTATTAACGCTAATCAACAAATTTGCTTTATGTAATATCAGTAATAATATAAGTATTATGAGTTGGCGTAATTGAAAGGGCAGACGCTTTTTAATGTTAAATAGTTAAGGTTTCCCTTTACTTATTTTCTTTCATCTTTCGTATATTTCAAGAAAAAACGGCCTATCAACTCTAATCGGAAGGCTTATGAATATCTCATGAATTCTGAAAAATGCAGAAAAATTAAAAAATAATATTTTCTACTTAATTAATTATATTGAAATTCCCCATCAGTTAATGTGGCTTCAAGAATAGAGAGCTTAGACGTGCAATTGTTTGTCAATTCTCCCAAAAGAGTATTTCCACTTTAGTACCTCCAAATAGAGTGATTGAGCAATATATGAGGGCCTCGTTCAGATCTTAAAAATCTTGTAGCGGATTGCTACGTCAGTAAAGCCTGACCGACTCAGAAATCTCTTTGGCAGGTTCTCCAACATCTAGCTAGACTCCCAGAACAAGCTAAGCTATAGCCCAGCTTTAAGGGAAACTCATCTAGCTAGACTCCCAGAACCAACTAAGCTATAGCCCACATCTAGCTAGACTCCCAGAACAAGCTAAGCTATAGCCCAGCTTTAAGGGAAACAGAAGTGTAGCAGGGAATACGTTTATTCAGTACGTATGTTGATAGCGAAGTATGTGTTTGGCAAAGCGATTAGTTATCAGATAACTCTAGCATAATTCGTTTGAACTTTAATAGCTAAATATTTCTGAATAATATTCTATAGCAGGATTTCTATTTGGTCATTGATGGAGTGTCCCACAATCTCATTCGTTTCTGTTCCCTATTTAATTTCCTCAGTGTCCAAGACAAGCCAATCTTGTTTATATATATACTAATTTAAAGTTCAAATCACTCCTGAGGTAATATTTGCGGGGGCGACTTTCTATTTAAGTAGGTAGATTTGCCAAAACATATAATTATTAGGAGCTAAGAGCAAATTCAATCACGGTATTTTAAACTGCAAAAGAATAGTTTTTTCCATGAAATACTGCAGAGCCTACTTCTTCCAACATTTATGATTAAATCTACCACGGAAGAAACCCACTGCGTTCAACTAGGCAGCGACTAATCTTGATTCACTGCTTTTTGTTTGCACGAGTAGCAGAAAACCTCGTTTGAGTTAGTCCAGCAGCAGCAGCAGCCATTAAATTACTCAAGCAAGCCGAACTCTAGGTGAGTTAATCAATTAAGCTTTAAGTGGCGAGATCGAGTTTGCAAGGCCACTTGCAGAAGTAGCTTTTTTTGAGGAAAAAATGGAATTGCGTAAAAGAGATTTGCAAAAAGTAAATAGCCAATTCAATTTGAAGACAAAAGGTGTAAGCTAATAGAACACCATGTCAATCACTGAATAAATCGCCTTGGTTTTTTGCCAAGGTGGAAAAAATTTAATTATGAATAGCAATTGAACATTTCCTTTGACCACATTAATTTCTTGTTTTTTTTACATTCTCCCCGCCAATAATGAAATTCTGATTGATCTTTAAGTTATTTATCCTAATAAATATGAATTATACTTAAGTAAAAAGTGTTTGAGTCAACCTTCAATAATTTTTTTTCATAATAAAAGGATTTCTGCTTCTTTCTCTTCAGATTGAAATATTGACTTATAAAAGTTTAAAAAAGTATTGCTTTCACCCAAGTACTATTGCTACTGTTCACTTGTGACTATTCTGTCCATTGCATACTTGTGTTCCACTGATTTTGAAATTTTGATTGACTTTCTTCCCATCTGAAGTGCAAACACTTTAATACTCAATTAGTACTTCAACTATTGTTATCGGAATAGAGGATTGAAAGCTAAAACGATTACGTTTTGAGCTTATGAAAGTGCAGATGCCACGACTGTCCTCAACCACCCTATATTCATCCATGGAGCAGTTTTAATCTTTTAAAATAAACCTCCTTTTTACATCAATAGGTAGCCAGTGGACAAAACACTAAGAACAATCTAAACACAATTTATTAGAATCCGAACTTCCCGAAAATGACTGATTGAAATTTAAGACCAAATAAAAGTTTAGTCTTCTTTCTAAGAGGAAGGTTTAAGCTGTCCCCATCCTAATTTGTTGAACATGTCTGGTGGAGACCAGTTTTAAACTTCTATTTATGTCAAAATGGAAAATTTAGTATCTTAATGGGTTTGTCTCCTGCTTCCATCAACTTCTTAATTAATAGTTTGCCCACTTGGTCTATTGTTAGGTAAACTTATAAACACTGTGAAAAATACTTGCTCTTGTATAAACTCAAAAGCGGATCATTAAGCAAAGAATAAAATTCTGAACGAATTATTTTTGAAAAACAGGAAAAGTAATTGCTATAACTTTTGACTATTGAGTTAAATGTTTTAGAAATAGATCAGTAGCTCAAAGTGTAGGATTGGTGGCTTTCCGCAGCCTAAATTTCATAACAAACACTTTACTCTCTTATTTTGATAGTTTTACCTAAGGAAATGGTTAGCTATAAGCTCTCATTATTTCATAAGGAATAACAAAAGCGATAATAATTCATTAAGCTACGTGGATTAACTCTTCAAAGCTAAAGCACAATTGAGAAATGGGATAGAATTAAGATATAAGCTCATACAAGGATGAATTACTAAACCAAAGGTGAAAAACGAATTAGAGTTTAAGTGGGGAGAATAGTAATGCATGGAGATCTTATCGGCTCTTGCACGAGTGCTTAATTGCGATTCGCCCTGTTGATACATCAATTACTAAGACAATCGAATGGAAGTTTAGTATCTCCTTCAAAATATATCACCATGCCTTACTCTGTTCTCGATAGCAATAATAGAAAGCAGTAGAGATTCAAAAAGTTAAGTAAGCAGTAGGTTTACCATCATTTGCCGAGAACGGTAGGATTCTGGTGCGTATACTTGAACGGTGACACATAAATTGATCGTCTCAAAAATGGACCAACTTTGCGAGTCATCGGCATAACAGAAATCCTACATAAAAACAAGTTTTTTTACCTTGAATATTGGTTGATATGCTGAAATTAACCGTTTGAAAATACTCACAAGTGCCTTCAAAGGCTTTGAGAATCCACAGAGTTGAAGTATTCCCAAGGTGTCAGGGATTTCTCTTCCGATTGAGCGCAGAAGCTGATAGAGGGTTTCCGGTCGTATCTAAATGACATAATTGTTCCACGAGCAAATATATTTTCACTTAGCGCTATATACATTTAGACATGAGTTCTCTTAAGATAGAATAACGACAAAAGTAGTAAATTTAAAAAAAATATACAGCAAAAAATGGTGCACTAAGTTGCCTGATCACTGTATATTACAAGACTGGTGAATTTTACTTCTGTACCCTATAATTGTAAATGATTGACGCACCTGTCTTTCAATACAGGATAAAAGATTAAAAGTAAAAATAAAGTTGAATCAAAATAGGATTTGTTATACAGAAATTAATAAGGCAATATTTAATAAGGCATCAAGAGTACCAAAACCCCTAAATAGTTCAGAATTCACTATTTTCCTTTTGCTGTTACTAATAACCATCCCAAATGAAGTAAAATATGATAGTGAATCAGCCAGACTATCACCTCTTTATCTCAATAAGCTGATGTCATTCCAAGTATTTCTGCGCATTTATGAATTATAATAGGCTTCCTTCCACTCCATCTGGTGAAATAAACTTACCGAATGAACTAGGTGGCTAGTATTCAGCTAAGTATCACTTTGTTCCTTTCACCGTCCTAACGTCGCAATGCATTTTAGAGTAATTAAACAGAAGGCCCCAATAAAGATTACATCTTTGTGTTTCAATATTCGAACCTAGTTAATTCAATTTCACTCATGCCCATTTGTTAAAACAGCACAACCCAATTATACATTGTTACTTGCCATCCAATCAAAATAAGGTATCAAATATGACTTTACCGTGTCTACAAGGATCTTACCCGATAGAAGTTAGGTTGAGTGGATTCTTCAGGTGATAGGTCTATGTAATTAGCAATACTGCCAAACATTTGCAAAATGAAGGGTGTCCGATGCATAATGTAAAATTGTTTAAAAGTGAACTCTATCGCCTGCTTGAGAATACTATTGTGTTGATTGCTGTGATATACCCGAATAATGGTTGGCAGAATGCTCAAGTATCCATTGACAGAAAAGATCATTTTGAACTGATAAGAGCACTAGGGAAGAAAATCCGAATGAGAAAGGAGAAATAGTTTTTACCAACTTTATATAAAGTTAGAAAATGTAGACAAACCTGTAGGTAAAAGGCCAAGCACTGTCGGAGTATTGTAGCGTCTTCAGCATGTAAAACAAGTGTTCCGTTGTAAACATTGAGGAAAAGTTGAAGATCGGTAGACCATGGAAATGCAGAAGTCATTTTCTGAAACATGGAGTTGATTAGCTGACACCAAGTTAGCTTATGCATCGAGTCCATTGCAAAAAGAGCCTTGCTCATATCACCACACTCGTACAGCGTAAACTCAGCCTCCAGAGCTTTGCGTGGAAATGATGGAAGTTTTGCCAATTCTTCTCGTAAGAAGAGTATATGATTGGACATCTAGATTGAAAAGGCAAATGAAGATAAGTTCTCCATGAAACCTGAAATAAGCTATTTTTAGGTGACAGAACAAATATAATTAATTGAAGTGGGTTTTCATTTTTATTCATTTGTCGGAAATGCTTGAAAAGAACCAGATGGTTCGGCATATGGCCATGCTTCGGGGTAGGAGGAATAATAACAAGAAAAGAAGCAAATAATAATAAAATAACTTCTATTGAGCAGCGATCATTTCAAAAATTTATTTATCGAGAAATAGCTACTATTCCCATCACTTGCAGCTTGCATGTTTAGAGCAAACAGCAGTAATCGAGTTAAGCAAACATGGCGTCTTATGCATTTTGGCTTTCAAATAAAACGTTGTCAATAGTTCTAGTTTCAGTGAATATGAACGATAACCTAGGATTACATGGAATATATCCTGAGATTCGATTTTTTCGACTTATTTTACACTTTCTAACGAGCACAGTGTCTACTTCACATGCTTTTGTTAATATTACCAATAATCTTTCCACTACGGAATAACATTTAATCACCACATTATCATCCTTTACCACGATTAAAAGTGGATTAAAATAGAATCTAATTAGAGTATTAATAAAATGATATTTGAATTCCAGAGCACATTCTGTGGAATTCAGACGTTTCAATTAGAAAAAATGTTTATTTCACAATTAGGGAGACTGATATCCTAGGATGCTTACATGTGAGGCGGCTGTTGTTTGAAGAATGGTCTTGACTAAGAGCAATTTCCCCACTTCTTGAACCTTTAAACTGAATGCATTTCGTTGAAGCAACTGTTGACCTGTTTCTAGATCCACTCGCATCAATTTCAGCTTTGGAATGTGATTTCTTTTGAAGGGATAGAAGTCCCGCACGTAATGATTGGAATTGCGTATAATATCTACAAGAAGCCAAAAGGGTCACCAATTAAAATAAAATAATGTTTGCCAATAGGTTTCTCTTAATCTGATCGCTTCTATTTAAGCCAAAAGTAAGTAGTGTCTTCTAAGAACAAAGTTAAATAATGCACTAGATCTCAATAGAATTACGTTCAGTAATGTCACCAAATAAATTTGATTTGTAACCAACTCCCCTCCACCTGCCTGGTTTATTAACCCAGAGATATAATGAGATTATTTTTGTGGAGCAATATTAACTAATTTAATGCGCAAAAGATGCTTTAGATTCTTCAACTGCTATTGTTGCAAAATGATTCTAATTTTTGGGCCAAAACTTTTGCATAAAGAATGTATCCATATGCCAAGTGGTGGCGATGCTTTTAATTGTTTTCTTTTCAAAGAAGCTGCTGTTTTGTTTTCGAAACATTTTTGGGATGGGCAAAATGGAGTTTATTGAAATCGCTTAACACATCTGGGATACAAATTCAAATGTTCTCAAAATGACAGAGCAAATGAGAGTGTTTTCTGATAAGTTGAGCGGCTAAACTTCAAGAATAGTTATTGATTAGTAAGGGCTCATGGTCAGTCAGAATACTCATTTTTAAAAAGGGTATCTTAAGAAAAAAAGAATTCGGTTGTCAGAAATATATGGCCTGCCCTACTCTTTAAGTGTTAACTAAATCAATTTGTTATAATAAAAAAAGTGTAAATATTAACTTCATTATGACTCAAGGATAAAGTAAAACCGATAAGGAAATGATAATCTCTCAGTTTGAAAATGATCACAGTATAACTGTCATAATCGGTCAGGTGTTAATAACCTTAACAGAGTTGTGATTCCTTTTCTCATTTCTCTTATCGAAACTATGAAACAAGGCAATAGCTCGATTCATTGAAATTTTCTAATTTTCTTCAGGGAAAAAGAGTGATCTAAGCTGCTCTCATCGCGGATATGCACGGAATCAATTCATGCGACGCTGTTGTCAACCTGACCTTATATACACCCAAATACACGCCAATATGTCCGAATAATTTAAAATGACCTCCATTGCCCAAACGCTACTCGCTCCTAATCCTGCAATTTGTCGACGATAGAAATTTATATCGGCACTTAAATCAGCTATGAAACGTATGATTTAGATGGTCAAATTTTTTGTTTTTTCCATAACTGTAATAATTTCTGCAAACTTCAACTTGCCATACTGAGAATGTAGTTACTTATTGTTTTTAGTCCATTCTAAAATAATACATTCTGTTAACAATTAGCTGTGAAAACCAATTGCAAAGCCTTTGGAGGTCAATAAGTAAACATATGAAAAACAATGCTAACAAAAGGATAAATTTCTATAGAAAACATGAAAATCATATATTACACGAGGCTCCGATATTAAAGCACTTCAATTTCTAGACTGGATTCATGATTTGTAAAGAGAGAATAATATGTTGGACGAAATCAAACAATTCTAACTTACTTGATCGATCATCACAGAGAACATGAAAATGGTGCTCGCTGTGTGGAACACCATTACCTTCCAGAGCTTCGTTGAGAATATCTCCAAATCGATAATCCTAAAAATTGATAGGAATGCAGAATAGGGTTATCCAAGAGGTTTAGAACTATACCAATACTGTGATGCACAGATCCTAGTTATCTGCATAGTAGAGGGCGGTTTTAATTAAAAATCTGCCATTCGGACTAGCGACTGTATTAATCTTCATTAATATTAATTTAATTTAATTGGCTCCGTGCTGAATTCACTTGTTTAACATTGAAGATAGGTACTAGGGCCACATACTTAATCTGTAGGAATAAATGTAAATAACACAAAATTCTTCTGTTACCAATAAATCTCATAAGACATTCTATATTTTCCTACTCGGGGGACTAATTCGTTTAACTCTATTGATTCGCATATGTGCCCTCTGTGTGGATGGATTTTTAAATCCATGCCGTTTGAGGAGCAAATCATGCATAAAATGCATTAGGTATAATTTATAAGTGCGGAAATCACTTTTAATTTCCGCAGTTTTACGTTGTTTGTATAAAATTTCAAAGTGGGTGACGTTCAATCTCTCCATCTTTTTCATACATTGAATTCTAAACTTCATTCCCTCGTTTTAATTACCCATCTCTCAGCCTTTGGTATGCCTGCCAATATCATTTCATTATGGTATTCCAACATCTCAAGATTAACCTTCCGATCTCCATCTTTTCCTGGTTATTAGTCATGAGACATGAACTTTCCCATCAAAACTCTTCTAATGGAAATGCTCTTCACAATCTTGTGAGAGTAAATTCACAGAACCTTGGTGGTACCTTTTCCAAGACCTGTTTCTAGACTCTAAGCCATAAATTTCCCTTTGCGCTTACTTCATTACCTTTCTTGACAAATGTTCGACTTTTTAATCCATATTTCGAAGCCTTTCTCTTTTATACTTTTTAATCTGTCTTCAGCGATCATTGCCTATGTTCACCAACTCAGTTATGTACAGATTCAGTTCCTCAAAGCCAACCGAAATAAAACGCACAGTGACATCTGAAAGGACTGCTTCAGAGGTTCTCCAATGCAATTGTCATCGCTTGTCTATTAAATCATCTATTCGTGATTGACATGACTTAGAATTTATATCACAAATGAGAATGATGGTGCTTTATTATTGGAGCACATTATCAGATTTTTTGGTTGAGTTGGTGATTTACCTTATTATCATCCTGCAACTTGACAAGTTGGGCAACACAAATAGTATCACAGAAGACGTTGAATTGTTTAGCACATGGCAAATTGGCTGTCACCAGCAACGTGGACTAAAATTCATAAGCAAAAGAGGCAAATTAAATGTGTAATTATATTTACGTGAACAATCAAGATCTGAACCACGACAGTTAGCTTCTTACGTCAATTTGTTCACGACGAAAGGTCTGTTTCAAATCCTTAAAGTATACATTCTTTACGTAAGGTATGATCTAAAGCAAGGAAACGGAAAGGCAAGATTTTGAAAAACGATTAATTTGAAAGTAGATTGCCTAATCTTCAATTTACCATGTGCAAAACACAGAGAATACTTGCAATAGAATCTGGGGCGTCGAAACTTGGAGTTCGCACGTGGAACATTATACAACCGATCTAGAAAATAAAATTAGTCAATCACGTATCGAGGCTGGAGAAAGAATCGATAACCTCAGTTTTTTTATTTCATAAAGTCTTAATTCATGTTTTATGGTGGCTCTTTATTAAGACACTCATGCCTAATGGCTTTAAAATCTGCACTTGAATAGATGTGAGCAAATCGCTGTGAATAAATTAAGCTCATCCTAACCAGCATATATTGGCCCCAAAGACCTCTTCGTCATCTAGTGAGAGCAAAAGAACATCAAAGTATGTTTTTTCCCATCTTTCTATTTAACTCAATCCTTTTCCGCTAAAAAATATACTTAGTAAAGAAGAAGTATGGATGAATTTTGATCTCCTCAAGGTTAAGATAATTTTTACTCAAGCACAATTAATTTCCTCCTTTTGTGTTTCTAAAATTAGAATGATAAAAAAGGCATTCCAATGCAAGGTTACCAGGTTATTGAAGAGAATGTGAGCAGTTTGCATGGGAAGTTCAGGAAGACGTTGGACAAGTTTACGAATAATTGAAATGAGGTCGTCTTTGTGGGGAACTCGCGTAAGTTTCTCAAAGATGTAGCGGAGAAAGAGGCTGGTATCCTCCAGTAGACATTGCCAAATTACCTTTTCCACAACAGTGCTTACTAAAATTTAAGATGCAACATGGAAATAAAGGGAGATGAACTCAGCATATAATGATTGAAATAAATGCAGTGATTTTGTGCAATGACCGCGGGTAACTAGTTCAAATAATATCACCACAATAGTTACTTATGATAACCAAATTATCCATCCACATTTCTCGATAATTCATTAGATATTACTGCATTAGGAACCATCCCTGGTGATATTCCTGACAAATTAACATGCCATTATAATAAGTGACATATTGCTAGTGTTAATGTCTGGAGAAATAGGGTTTGGCACTATCCATTAGATGGAAAAATGAAATTCAGAACAGGATTCGTTTACAAGGATCATGCGACTTATAAATAAGTGCAATCACAAACTCCATTCTAGTTAATCAAAGAAGAAGAGGCAGAAGAAGAAGGAGGAATATTTTTCCACTAAATCTCCCAGGTAAAAATCACAAGAGAGTAAAATACCATGGAAGGATAAAATTTTAAAGTTAAAGTAAGGGAATTTTAAACCACGCTATTCAACTGTGAGTAAAATTCCCAAGCGAATTCGCAGACAAATTTAATTAGTTTAGAGGGGATTTAGCACAATCCAGGTAAGGTAGGCTCCTTTCCCGCTTCTGTCTTCATAAGAGGCAATATTGTTTATTCAACTATCAGATTTTGCCGTGAAGTATGCGCATTTTCTGATAGCATAACTTTTAAGGGTGAATATATTTATTTATTCACGAAACTTCGTCTCTGCTAACCAACCTAAATGCCTTACTTTCAAAGCCATGGGAAATACGGTTGAAGCTTCTTATTGTACTATCTTAACTGGCTAGTAAGTTGTACTTGTTAACATGGCCAATTCGAAGTAACATTAGCGCATAAACGGTCAAACGCTGTTTCCAGAATTTCAACGAGGAGACCACCCAAACTGACGCGCCATCTGGAAATTTCTTCTATAAAATGGAAAATTAAAATATGATTTTTTCGGTCTTCAATATTATACCACTTTACAAGATTACTGTCTTTATTTAATTAATTTTAATACATTCTAAATATCTCTTAAAAATTTTCAGTATGTAAACACGGTATTGTAATTACTAACATCAGATTATAAGGTGAGTCTAAAAGGCAAATCTAGCCTCTTTTGTTAGATTTTTCTATTCAATCCTCTATTTGCTCTCAGCGTTCCTGTGGCATAGATATTTGCCAGGTTAGAGGCTACACATTCAGGTTGGTTAAATAGGTATCACGAGTTACCATGCCCTAAGTTTATGCAACTCTACTCAAGATAAAGGCGAGTAAACCTCAAACAGGTATTAAGGAAATTTACTCATGACAGCGTTTACTGCACGATCAATCACATGAGGGAATGCCTTTCTCTCTATTTATTTATTCAGGTCTTTGACTTTTGAAGATGTTTCAAATGTAAAGATTACTTAAATCGATGTACCAATGATCCAGTGTTTTTTAGTTATAAAGTATGTACAAGCTCAAAATCGTTATAAATAACTAAGTCCATACTTCTTTGGCTGCAATAATTCGTGGTAGACAAGACGTGCACTTGTGCTTTCTTTTTAAGTTCATTTAACCAAGTTTTGAAGAGCATCTTCCACCTTTTCATCGAGCTTATTAAACCCTTCTAATGCCACTGCATTTATTTAAATTACTAGCAGAGTTCGCAACTCAAAACGAATGGTAGCAGACTTCTTTTCTTAACATCATGGGGTATTAGAAGCAAACCGAGTTGGAAAAGAAGGGTAAAAACCATTGGTATTCAAGTAGAATAATGACACCTTAGACATAGTAGAGATTTCTAATATACTTACCTTGCTATCTGAGCAATTTAACTTTTACGTGGAGGCCAATCACCTTTTTATCTTGTGAATGCAGAAACCGTTATTTATCTTTATTTTAAATAATGGGTAAAAATTCAATCGATATTCAATTGAATATCAATATCAATAATCCCCCTTTTGGCTAAAATTCACACGATACAGAGTTGTACTCACGTCCCTATTGAGGATGTGTTTTAAGTGGGTTGTCATGGGCAGAGGAAATTCAAATGGATTAATCCCTTTAACGTTTTCGTAGAAGATGATCACGATCATTGACTGTAGTGAGTCTGGACTTCAATTTGCCTACGACTATACTTCTGTGCTTATATTCGCACCGAAATATTTTACTCATGCACTGCACCAATTGTGGAAAGATTTAAAGGGAATGAAGAGGTGGATGGAGAGATCACTTATCGTTTGTTGCCATTTATAGATGTCCAATCGCTGGGTATTTCTTAATTAAAGCATTCCACTTTGCCCTAATCGCCATTCTTTGTCTTTCCCTGACAATGTTTTTCTACTTTGGCATAGCGTTAATGAATGTCACTCAGTTTCTACAAGCCACTAACTCTTCATTTGGACACCGACTCTCCAACCAAAATTAGTGTTTGAACTTCATAATAAAAACAACCTCTTTCTAAGTAGATGTCTTTTTTACAATTTCTTCATCCTTTCTACTAGTAGTATTAATTCAAATCACATCCACTTTGTCCTCCTGGGTACTTAAGGAAAGTTTTATCTAATTATGATATTTACTCTATGGAAACTATCTGATCAACAAAACAACCTCACACTTCCTCTCTATGTACTTCCATTGTCCACATATAAAATGAGTAATTTAAGTCCTAATAAGAGCACAGTCACAGTCCTCAAAAATGCATGTTATAAACAGTTGTTCAACAGGTAAGTAGAGAGAAATTTTGTGTTTGCGCGTGTGTGTGTGTGTGTGTGGAGCAAGCTTACTGGAAATGCCCTCGGAGTTAACTGCGCAGTCATCCATGAGGTTGGTGAGCGGTAGAACAGCGGCGCAAATGCAGGAGGGAAAGAAGGTCTGAGCCATTTGCAACTGGTGCGTCATGAGGACCGAAACATTATTACCACCTCCTTCGTCATCCAAACCTAAGAAGTTAGTGAAAGCGGTTAACACTAGTTATCATGGAAAATGGTTAAATACCTCAGGCTCAAAAATTAGAACAACCTTTACACTATTTACGTAGTCCATTGTAGATTATGTTAGTAGTTCGAACAAAGAAAAAAATTATCGATTATATATTGAGTTTAAAATACAGGGAAAAAAGTTTGTCTTAAAATACATCCGCAGGGGTGCGTGGTAGACTTACCTCCGCATGGTGCACCCTGGGCAACGTATACTCATACGCCAAAAAGTCCATAAACAGCCAGTCGACCTCAAACTGCCAATACCCGATTGTATGCCATATTTCACCACTTCCACAGTACACGCCTCACCTAATCTTTTACTCTACCTTTGTGTCTGTCTCTTTTACATCTGTGAATCGCTCTTCTGATCCCAACCCTTCCACAGTATTCAACTCACCTTTTTTCTACCTTTGTGTCTGCTCTGTCTCTTTTACGTCTGTGAATCATTATTCTGTCCCCCCTTGTCTCTGTGAATCATTATTCTGTCCCCCCCCCTCTCGACTTTTTGTAACTTTGATGTTCCTCCTCCTCCCCTGTGAAGCTCGAAGTCTTCTAAAGGGATAACGATAACGAGGATAACTACTATGAAGCCCTTCATTTGATATAAATAAATAAAACAACAGCAGCACTGTTAAAAAATGCGGTCGATCACTTGAAAATCCACATTTTTCCAATTAAAAAAAGAAATGGGAAATGTCTTACACAGAATACACTAATCCTCAGCGGTCAATTCAACAGAGGGTTTAAAAGTAAATGGGTGCATTTTTAGAACAGTAGAATGAGCTATTGATACAAATTTACCTCGATCAATGGATTAAGAACGCCGAAAAAATTTGAATACGACGACAACTTCGGATATCATTTCAGCCTAAATCAGGATTGTTTACTCAATAGCAGTTTATTTAACCCTCGACGTATAATTATATAAAAAATTATTTCGATTTTTTTAATGTAGCACCTCTTTAGTAATTTGAAAGAATCAGAGATAACACTTATTGACTAAATCACAAAATGACAGTATGTAATAATGATAAGTTCTAATCAAATTCATTTAGGTCGTCATGTCTCGATTGAGCACATTATATGGGCAGACAATATGGGAACCTGGACACCATATACCCCATTTGCACCCTTCATCATATCGTTTTCAAGTGATACTCAGCATTAATGCAACCAAGTGCATCTATATCTTTCTGAAATTTAGTAATTTCCGTGTAAGTTTCCACACAGTATGCCATAATATATATGGCAATATCTCGGTGATATGCATTTTTTTTCAAAGTGTTAGAGGTGAGGGAGAGTCACGCAGACTGCTGAAATGCTTTTAGCGGTTATATATAGGTGGAAGTCACGCAAATCAAACGCACTCACTGCTTCTAGGCCTTATAGCAAATCAGAGCAGAAATTTGAACCGAAATGGGAAATTCGCTTGAATTGAAACTCACCAACTATGATGTGGGAGTTTTTTTGGAGTGTCTGAATCGCATGCTTGTTAAATTGACATCCGATTACAAAATAATGTAAACAAATAGTTGCAAAATAATTTCGATCATTCTACACTCGAGTAAGATTTTGTTGTGGTCAATAAACCTAACCAGAAGAATGAAGTCACAAGTTGTAATCCTCTACTACATTTCAACCTCTACTATGAGGATTAAATTGAGCCCAAATATAGCTTATGTAAAACATTTCCCAACCCCAATCATTCAACAGTTAATTGAACTCAGTTGGACTGCATATAGACCAGTGATTTGCTCCTTTATCATATGGCTGTAGCTTCATGTAGCTTTTAATAATTACTAATATTTGCTCATGCTTGTATGTTCTCTGTTACCACTCATATAGCTGAACAAAGGTCAGTTGTGACCAACAAAAAGAAATCAAGGCAATATCAAGTAGTTCCATCACCTGGAACTGAAATGTTATAATAATTTAGTTGCGTAAACTCAGTTTTAATATCGCCCATTTATAATATTTTAACACGAGTATTGGTGGATTCAAGGTTCCATATAAGTTAAAATAGCTAATATAGATGCACGCGACAACTCAAGACGATATAACAAAGATGCTCGTGAATGTGAGAGATGTCAAGGAAACTCACTCTCTCTTGAATTGCCAATGATTCATCCCTCCATTAATATCACGTTTACTTTAAATTATCAATCTTAAATCAAATTAAAATTTCGGATAAAGTGCATATTTGCATTACAAACTGCATATAATGCAAAGATGTATTTATGCAGATTTTGGGAATCCAAAATTCAAGCCATAAGCATACCATCCATAAGAGTAACGTTATCTCGAAACATTGGGATGGATCCGTTTCTCCAGGAGAAACTTCGTGACTGCATATTGATGCTTCTATTCATCGGCGCAAAGCTGACTCTTCTTGCTGCCAAGTTGAATTCCTCCTGTACAACGGAGTTTGTCATCCCAACATTACCTACAAGGTTGCAAAGACAGTTTCTTATTGTTATGCTAACTACCCTAATTTATAATGTGGATGTAATTCATAAAGTAGATATCATACAAACAGAAAGGTGGATTCATCGAGCGGCTCATGGGAGCATCGGTTAAATTTTGGCCAGAGGGAATTGGCAGTTGTGAAAGAAAAGAAGGGAAAGAGTCGACTTTCTTATGAATTTTACGCTTGACAACCGCACTATTTTGCTTTGCAAAGAAAAAAGAATGATGAATTGGAGTGGAATAGATGGAGGCAAAAGTGAATTTTTGCTTCATTTTCTGATTACTCAATCAATTAATTCTCATTTGAGCTACTGGAAAGATTTTCTTCTATTATGGAGAAATGCGCAATTTGTTTACCTGTTTCACACTTGCCTTTTTTGTCTTGTTCCCTTCAACAATTCACATCATAGTTTTTACTTGTTGTACTGAGAAATCCTAATTGGGTAGAAGTTTTTTTGTGTTCTGATTTTTAAATCGCTCATACTTCAATTCTTTAAATAGGTGGGTTAAAAGGAGCAAAGTCTAGAATTGGAGTAGAAAATTAATTCCATTATTCTCTGTTATGTATTACAAAATGGTTGCTCCACAGTTAGATTAGTTAGACAAAAATGCGTAAGAAGTCAAGAATGAATTAAAAGTTAGAAAATCCGCCCAATGCTGAATGATAACTGGTGTGTTATATCATCGATTTTGTTTGTTTGAATTTTGGCGTGTATTGATCTTTTTCCACTGGCCTAAGTAGCTTAAAATAAAACTATTGAATTACTTCCTAATATTAATAAAATTAATGTTTATTGCATAATATCAATCAGATTGAAATTGAAAATTGTAAACTTAAAATGTAATATGCAATTTTAGATGGCTTTGGAATGATTTTACTACGCTGCTTTTGTCTAGACACAAACACACACGCACACACAGACACACTCATGAATTCAGTAAAATAACTGTAATTACAGGGCCAACTCAAGCTAAGCAAACTTGTACTACTTTAATTTAAAAATTTTGTGCGCCGAACTAAGACTTAAAAGCAAATATTTTGCCATTGTCCAATTATGAATGGCTGTCTCACGGCAAAGTTAATTTTCGGCTATGCTGTTCTCCTAATTTGCAACCGGCACATGGAGGTTGTTGAGTGGAATGAAATGTAAATAGTGTTAAGACAGAATATATAATATAAAAGGTTCTCAAGTCAATTAGGAGTAATATTTACGACAGTTGACTTTGGTATAAGGCAGGTATCCTGAAGCCACTCATACAAGGAACTCACATGCTATCACCCCCCCCCCCTACTCTCAACCTATTGACTAGAACTGGCCAGGACACCGATGAACGTTAACTCCTTAACCTCTGACTTGGCACACGTGCACGTTAAGAACCGTCCCACCGGTGCACATCACTCAAGACAATTATTTTCAATACCAATTGAATTGTCCCTATCATTGCGTGTTTTAAATCTTATGTGGTATTCAGTTCTGTTTCAAAAATCGATATAATCCTGTTTGTAAAAACCTGTCATTCCGGTCAGATCCTCAATAGTCATAAACTAGGTCAGCTCTTTTATAATTGCGGGTCTGGATAGGTTGCTACCACAGCCAAAGGTAAGATCAGCGTTCGAAGTGATGTTACAGATAAAAACCTTTTTTTCAAAATTGGCTGAAAATAACTTGTTATTTTAATTTAGAAAAAAACGTTTTAAAATATTCTGAAGTTAACTACCGAGTGGCGAAACTGAAGTATACAGGTAAAGATTTTCACATTTAAGACGGAATTTCATCCATATTATATGTATCAATTGGCTTCAAAGAATTACGCTAATTTAATAATAAGGAAAATTAAAACGCTAATTCACATTTTTGCCCTACATTCTCGCAGTAAGAATGCATTTAAACACGCTGCTGAAATGTAACATCTGAAATTTCTCCCTGCATGGGGTGAAACCAGGGTTCTTTTATAACTAGCATTTTCGAGTTCATTGTGTGAGGGACGCAAAAAGGAGGCAGATGAAGGGAGGCAGCCAGGCAGAGTTTAAATGAACGCAATTGTTGGGATTTTCCACCGCTTCCGTGCGTGTCTGCCAGAGAAGGCGTGCAAGTGCGGACGTTCAAGCGTGCATGAACGAGTAGGGGGGGGGGGGGGGGGGGGGGAGTGCAATTCGCGACAAAATCTCTACCTGCTTGCCATCTCCTCTTCCTCACCTCACTGCTCGCCGTCGACCGACTTTCTGCCTTTCTACCCACCTACTACTACAATAACTACTACTGCTAACCCACTCTCTGGCCATCTGTCACAAAGTAGGCATTAGTGTAATAAACATCACCAGCTGCAAGAGACACGAAGAAACACCTGCTCTCTCTATCTCATTATACCAATACCGCGAGAGAGGGAATCAAGATTTATATTAGTTATAGAGTAAAAACGGTGCAGAATGAATACCATTTCATATTTTTTACGCCAGATAAAAAAACCAAGCAAACGTTGGTGCAGGTGTCTACTCTGAAATCTTCTCTTTCTACGCCGCAGCGGGACACAATAGACCCGTTTTCGAAGGAGAAATAGAGACCATTAGGATGGCACTCGCTTTTGAAGGAGAAATAGAGGCCATTAGGATAGCACCATGACAATTATGTTGCCTGGATACGAAATTCACCAAAGCGGTGATACTTCTGGACTCACAGTCAGCGAGAAACTCAAAGCGGTGATACTTTCGGACTCACAGTCAGCAATTAACTCAGTTGGAAACAGAGAGCCATCCAAAATGAATGAGATATAAGAATGTAAAAAACTCTATCAGCTGCTGAGAGAGAAAGACAAAACAGTG
>UZAE01012733.1:12410-32859 GCA_900617975.1 Rodentolepis nana | reverse complement strand
AATCATTTAATAACTGAACACTTATTCAATCACCTCCATGTGGTGCATTCTGGGCAACGTATACTTATACGGCAAAAAAGTCTATTAACCGGCAGTTGATTTCTGACTTCAAACTACCATGATCCCACTGTATGTCATATTCGACCCCTTCCACAGTACTCATCTTACCTTTTTATGCCTTTGTGTCTGTCTGTCTGTCTGCCTCTTTTACACCTGTGGATCACTCTTCTGTTCCCCTCTCGACTTTTTGTCACTTTGATGTTCCTTCTCCTCTCTGTGAAGCCCCGAAGTCAGCTCCAGGGCTAATGGTAACTATCAAAACGCCTGCCATTTGATATAAATAAATAAATCATTCGTTTATTATAAAGCAAAAGTAAATTGAATCCAATTTCTACTGATAATTTTTACAGAAAAAAATTAGTACAGACGTTTTGTCTGACAATTCTCTCTATCTTTTATTGTATTTATATGTTTTCACCAATTATTCAATTAAACCAATCAAAAATTTCTTATACACAAATTATATCTCACTTTGATAATCAGTTGAAATAGAATCTGAGCAAAAGGACTACGCTTTTTCGCATTAATTAATGCACAACAATTAAGTGCATTCCTGACGCATCCTATATATTACTTTTTAAGTTGTCAATTAAATCCCAGTAAATGTTTCAAGTATTCGACTTCTTTATTATCTACTCAATAATTGAAGCTTCAATTATCTAAGTTGACTTGGCTACTACGCGGTCACTCCAGCCCAAATTCGTAATAAATTTATTATTTATTAATCGGAATGTTATTCATTACAATTCATAAATAGCTCAAGGTATAGGTACTTAAATTTAAAAATGTTTTAAACTACTATGCCAATAACTCACCCAGTCTTCCTATCTCAGATCACATTAACAATACAACTTGATACAATTCAATGGACCGCAATACGGGCGATATTCGTCTCCAGAGTGCTCATGGTTCTTGTTGGAATATTTGCCTGTCTCTCAATATCTCGGGGTCGACTCCTGGGACTCGCTGCAATTATTAGTCTCCTCTTGACAGACACGAATGATATTGCTGTGATTTACCCAACATGTGAGCATCTACTCTTCTCTAGAACAAGTCATAACTACTTCTTTTTTCATCGGATTTGGGAATCGAGAGTAGATTTGGACATTCTAAAATGCTCTCGTTGACCATTATCAACTCCACTTGTTTTATTATTATTTTTACTATTAGTTATTACTTCTGAATGGAATTACAACAGATGATTCACCTAAATTCTGTGACGCAAAATTATTTATTTTTAAATAGTTCTTTTTTCTCGTATATATTTTTCAATCTGTGATACCCACTTCAAACTTGAAAACTTACAATTGAATGCAAATGCTGATAAGATGAAACACGGATAATCTGATTAAAAGCGTATCACCTTCATCGCAAAGCACATGCTATATGGAATTCGCCTTTTAGAAAAAAGTGCAAAGCGGTATCTGGCGTAAAAAACTATCCTACTAGCACAATATCGATTTCTTTCTTCTGCTTTGTGCTGTGTAATATTAATAAATTTAATTAGGTGAAATCTATTAAAGCAAAATTCACTCTTAGCTTTTGACGATTTGATTAATGACTTAATAATTATTATAAAATGATTACTTGTTATAACTTGAAATGATATTTTTCTAGCTTATCTATTCCCGAAATGTTAATATTTCTTTAAATTATTTTGTTATTAGGATTTAATGAGTCATCATATCGGTTCATTATTTTGCCCTTATTTGTTATCCCACCTTTTTCTGGCATCTCCGAAAAGTAGCAAAAAATTCTACATTTAGTGCTTTGGTCTTTTTAGAGGAGGAATGTGTTGCGTATTTCGATTAAAATTTCACATAACAATTTTATTTTATACATCCTTATATATATATATATATTCACTTAAAAGTTAATTTCTTCGATTCGAGGGCGCTTGAAAATTTAGTTCTTTGTTTATTTTTCCCAAATGCGAGTCTTTATGATAGTTATCATTAACTCCGTTGACTTCGGGCTTCACAGAGGAGAGGAACAACAAAGTGACAAAAATTGGAGAGATGGAACGGAAGAGTGATATACAGATGTGAAAAGTCGACAGACACAAAGGTAGAACAAAGGTGAGGTGAGTACTGTGGAAGTAGTCGAATATGACATACAGTGGGGTGATGGTAGTTAGAAGCCAGAAGTCAGCTGCCGGCTAATAGACTTTTTTGCCATATGAGTGTACGTTGCCCAGGGTGCACCACTTGGCTACCTTAAAACAACATGGCTAACAGAATAACCATATTAATCAAGGTGCCATAACCAATCACGAATGTCCAATACTTTGAATATCATAGACATAAGCATATTAAAGATCATGAAAGCCAATTTATAAAATTCGCATAATTGAGGCACCATACACATCTCAATCCAGTCATAATTTAAATAAATTTTGAACTTTTGATATCATACGACTTCAATGAAAGCCAACCTCGTCTTCTTTTCCCTTATTGGCCTTCTTCAAGTTCTTTTTTACTTCTATTCACATCTGTGCTTTTACCTCCTCGTGAGAGATTAATGCAAATACCCAAATTGCTGAAAGATCTTTTTTGAAGTCCTCTCAGTCTATTGCTTATCAGCAGATTTAGCTTATGCCCAAAAACTACACCAGAAAATTTATTATTAGCATTAATTTCTCCCAAATAAAAATATCAGTTGCTACCAGTTCTGACAATACGACCTTAAGACCATGAATATTGTTCTCAGCATTGAATTGATTGAAGGGAAGCAAGTGAATCTTTACAATTTCATTCAGGGAAATGAAGATGTCGCTTTTTTAGTGCAGTAGTATGGAGCCCACATTTCTATTAAGACTTTCAAAGGAATCTTGCTCGAATTAGAATATTCTAGAAAGATGTCACAAGTGTGGGGGAAAAGAACCATTATATATTAGTGGCGAATTACGTCTTAAGAAGCAGGTATTAGTTTCATACGTCCCCTGCTTGTCTGGCAAATGTTTCCCTATAAAGTTGGCGAGGTTGCTAGCTAAGCTTACTTTCGATCAGATATTAATAATGTGAATTAAGAGCTAATGACAAATAGCATAAACCCTGCCATTTGAAATAGTAATAGTACTAATAATATGCTTGGTAGCTTGCAACTTATACTAGTAATCAATGCGCTGGTGCTCATCCTTTGCCTTAATTACTACTTAATTGACCTCAGCTCTCGCCATCTTCTGTTAAGGTTTGAGGGATTCGAACCTTTCAATAATGCCTTTAATGTGAGTGGGGATTTAAACTGAAGTTCTAGTCTTGCAAGTTGTTAATAGCGTCCTTGACATGCCACGGCATCATTGCTAGTTTAGAAGGCTGTTGAGCGTGGATGGCCTTAACCGGATGTTTTCATTCATTTGTACTTTTATAGCGCACGTTTTGCGAGCCAATAATAAATCAACTGATTGCAATTCAAGTCACATGTCTGTAAGGATTCCTCCAGCTCAAAATATGCCAATAAAACAGCTTATTGGTTTAAGATAAGGTTTTCAACAAAGTAACTCAAGCCCTATTCAACTTACTCAATTCCTTTTTCGGTCTTTAATTTTTAGTGGACATCAGAAAAAGGTACTTCTTTTCAGGCGGATTCTAAAATGTTGATTTCCGTGTTCAAAACAAACCGACGACTTCCTAAAACGTTTTTAAAGATATGTAATAAACGACATCCATTTGTTTTAATTGTTGGCATTTGCTAATCTGTTTGGAATCGAGTTAATCTCAAAACCCACCAATTTTTAATTTCGGGTTGCATTTCATTGATCGTTAAAATGTATATATATAAATATAATACTCCAATTAGCCTTAGTAATTCCAAATAAGTCTCTTAATTCATCTCTATTCCATTTTTGTGACCTTGAAAAGTTATTGTGTTATGGTGTGATTGCACTGGGCATAATATGTGCACCAACAAAAAGATGTTGCCTTACGCATTGGTGTTATGTCTCCCCGGCTTATTCATTCGCGCTTTATGTAAAAGTAGGAAATATCTGAGCTGCACTTAGTTAAATATTTGGATAAAGCTATTCATATGTCTAGTATTAGAAGGTGCAATGTTACTAATGGCGTGATTAAATGCTTTTGGTTAGTCGATTAGTCACGTTTCATACTTTTAATTTTTTATGCTAGTAGTACTAAGCTGCCAACCTCAAAGCCTGTAGAGGAGAAATCTTCCAAACTATATGAGTTTAGCCTTATTGTGCTAATAGCAAAAGAGAGCGTATTTTCGATTATTTATTCGATGGATTGGGATGTAAGATCAGGTCATTGCAGTTGGATGCTTGAAGACTGAAAGGGCAATCGTTAATTGGTCAGCTATAGGCTTTGGCCACTGTGGACAGGAGCTCGCCAAGGAACCTAGAGAATAGATTTTGAAAGTTGTATTTCGAAACACTGGACTTAGGGTAAAATGCGAATGTGAAGAGTGAACTATCTGATTAATCCGAAATTCAAATGTAGTAGAACTTCTTTATTCGCTGAACTATGTCCTTCCAATGTTCACCACAGACAACATTTAATTGTCATTTCACACTTTCAAAGACATTTGTGATGATACTCTTTCACAGGAATATCAATTGTTACTTGTTTTGCTTGGCGGTGGATAATGCAAATCGATACAAGCATATATTTATATCAAATGGCAGGCGTCCTGATGGTTATCATTAGCCCTTTAGTTGACTTCAGGCTTCACAGAGAGGAAGGGACATCAAATTGAAAAGAGTCGAGAGGGGGGGGGGAACAGAAGAGTGTTTCAAAGATGTAAAAGAGACAGACACATAGGTAGAGTGAAAAAGGTGAGGTGAGTACTGTGAAGCAGTCCAATATGATATATAGTGAGGTGATGGTAGTTTAAAGTGGGAAGTTAACTGCCAGTTAATAAACTTTTTGTCGTATGAGTTTACGTTGCCCAGGGTGCACCACGTGGAGGTAAGTCTATGCNATACATCCTTATATATATATATATATTCACTTAAAAGTTAATTTCTTCGATTCGAGGGCGCTTGAAAATTTAGTTCTTTGTTTATTTTTCCCAAATGCGAGTCTTTATGATAGTTATCATTAACTCCGTTGACTTCGGGCTTCACAGAGGAGAGGAACAACAAAGTGACAAAAATTGGAGAGATGGAACGGAAGAGTGATATACAGATGTGAAAAGTCGACAGACACAAAGGTAGAACAAAGGTGAGGTGAGTACTGCGGAAGTGGTCGAATATGACACAGTGGGGTCATGGTAGTTTGAAGTCAGAAGTCAACTGCCGATTAATAGACTTTTTTACCGTATGAGTATACGTTGCTCAGAGTGCTCTACGTGGAAATAAATCTCTCGCACACCCTGCTTCAAACCAAAGAATAAAATTCTCGAATGTTTTATTTACCATGTCAGAATTTGTTTTTACATTATTATTTAACCTATATGCTTATTTGCGAATGTCATTTTCTCGAAAATTTTGTCAGTCCATAGCTTCTGTTATCCGCAAATTTTTATTTAAAAATAAAAAAATCTTTAATTCTGAAGAGTGGCAACACTATCAACATATACTTTAAACTAATTGTTTTTTTCGCAAATTTTAAATCCACTTTTGGATATTGCATTTCGCTTCACAGTGGTGTCATTTAAAATCTGATTTCATACACATCGTACTAAAAAAACGTTGAGGACCGGTGTCACATTTCATATCTTTCTTAAAAATTATCCTGTAATGAAGTCCTCTAAATAATATTTTTCACAAATGGTAAATTACACATAAATTGAAAAAATTATTTTGTTTTTGTTCTATTTAAACAAAAAAATTGCGCACTTCTATTTTCTTCATATTGGCTAGTTAGTTAGTGTTAAAAATAATAAATGAAGTTTGGTGTCAGAATAATTTGTTGAGAAAATCGGATATTTTCTAAAATCTGGAACGTATTTTTATGGGTTTGATCAGAAAACCAAAATGCGAACTCAATTTACGAAATACATCATAATAAACCAAAGTTTTATTATTGGTTCTTAAAACAAAAATAGGTTATGATAATACTAGTAAAAGTGTGTAGAATTTGATAATATTATAAATATTTGTGTTCTATGATCCGGATAACCAATTATTCCCTATCTTCAAAGTTGATGACTCATGAAATATTTGGTTTAATAAGGATGTCCTATTTGCTACTTGGATTCCTAAAATATTCACAAATAGTCAAAGGCCACGGAAATAATCATAGTAAGAGTTTAGTGTCCAGGAAGTTGAAATTTATGAAACTTATTTATGCCAAATGGCGGCTTTATGATAGGTATCATTAGCTCTTTAGTCGACTTCAGGCTTCACAGAGAGGAAGAACGTCAAAATCACAAAAAGTGGAGGGAGGAGGAACAGAAAAGTGTTTTAAAAACGTAAAGGGACAGACAGACACAAAGGTAGAAAAAAGGTAAGGTGAGTACTGTGAAAGTAGTGAAATATCACATACAGTTGGGCCAAGGTGGTTTGAAGACAACTTCTAATTTGTAAACATGTTTGCCGTTTGAGTATACAGGCAAATCTTTTTGAAAATAAATCATTGTTCCTTATTTTTTTCTTAAACTTTAGTTCGAATTCTCTATCCTCTAATGGCGTATCACTGTGTCATCATTATGGCCCTACAAATCCTCATCTTCAAGCCAATTGCATTTTTCCTACTTGAAATGAATACAGTCAGAGAACGCCGAGTGATATTACAGACGTTGACCAAACACTCTTCTGCACACATGACCTACAGAACTCTCTTCAAGGTAAGCTATAATATTACCTTAATTATTTTATTAAGAAATTCATTTTAACACTGATAACCATGGTGCCTACCATTTACTTCGAATTGGTTAGTTTTCATAACTTATCTGCGATAAATAAATAGCAAAATTACAAATTGCAATGCAAACTTCTACTTTTGAAGAAATAACCCCGCAATTACTGTTTATTTTGCCATATTTTTTCCTCTCTATTTTTCACATGATAAACTATGAAGGCTTGAAAATTGGTAGAACAATCCTTTCTGATCGTTTTTTAAGCTCAAGTGATTTCTTTTTTCAGATATTTTGCAAAATTCTACTGGATCCACTCGTGATGGCCTTTGTTCTTGGGTTAATTTTCAATGCTGCATTCCATCATAAGCCCCCAATCTATCTAACGCATTTTTTCAACACATTCTGTAAGTTAATGCTACTTCTTATTTGCATTATCCATTCTCTTATTTTACATGCCAAGGTGGTAAGTGAATGCATATTTAGCAACATTTATTGTAGCGCTGTTAGTGGTAATTTGGTCTTAATCAGTTTAAAATAATTAAATTTAATTATTGCCTTGCCCCAGAGCCGATTTTTTTTCTAGAAAATATAAGTTAAAATTGATAGCATAAATCGACTTTTGCATTTCGGCAATTATTGAAAATATGAAATGAATGATATCGTCTCATTATTTTCATCATATTTTTATAAGAATGTCAAAATTTCTGTTTTTTACCGGTATGTACTATTCGACACTTTGAAAGTACTTTTTTGCATAAGTCATAAAATTGTAGATTTTTAATTTACTTAGATCATTTTTATTGATTATAGCTAAAAATTTCGATCATTAGAAATCTAGTCATCCAAATGGGTCTATTCATTGGAATAGCGGATAATTGTCACACTAGTTTATACTATAGTCAAGAAACATTTGTTTTGCTTCTAAAGTGAACCAATCTCAAAGAGACTTTTGTTAGTTTTACCAAAATCATTAACTCTTTCTATGAGAGTTTGTTAAAAATATACTTCTTAGAGAATTAGATTTTCTCATCTGCATAACTAATGACTTACCTCTTTCCCTATATTACTTCATTAAACCGAGTTTTATTCATTGATCAGATTTCAATGGAAAATATCTGGAAATAATAATATCTAAGTAATTATTCATAATTTCATTTAAATTATGTTGCTTTAAAATGCAAATAAGACCCTTTTGATCGTGAATCAAACAGTAGATTTTAAACATCCAAAATACTTAATGAGTCTAGGAAGGACTTGAAATTTGGGGAGAGATTCAAATAGAAGTCTAAAACCAACCTAAATTATTCGAATTATTCAAATAATGGCGTTCATTTTCTAGTTTCAAACTGCTTCAATGTTTCAGCTCATGGTTTCGGTATCTGGATGTGTCCGCACACGTAGTATATAGAATTTATTGATCAACTGATTTAATTAAATCGTTCGTCAATTACTTTGTTTACTTTGCACCCTATGATGGTCATTTTATTATTTCATCATGAAATTTTGACGAATTTGAGATTAAAGTAAATATCAAGTTGTGTTTGCTTTAGCTGCGAACTCTCTTCGTGTGTCGCTTTAAAAGACTTCCCAAGCGGAGGTACTGATGACATTTTCATGTTGAAGCTTTAGGTCTCGTTTTTGAGGTGGTGAATTCGGCCAAAATTTTAAAACTCCAAGTTTTATATCTCATGCATTATTATGACTCAGGAAATGACAAAGTGGTCTACAAGTTTTCATTCGAGCTACGATGATCCTAATTAAATTTAGTATGGTGGGGGGGCAGTTGAATAGAATTGAATGAGTTTTTTTTCGTTATGCTCAGGGATGTTGGATGAAAATGGATAACTTTTAACGACGAAAAATTATACTTAAACTTTACATTTAATTATTCTCATATAAAGTATAGCCTCAAGTCAATAAAGATTTAATTTTAAGGTTAGGTAATTATTGCTTATATTTTTAATAAAATTATGAAATTATTTGATGACAATTTTTATGTGAATAGTTAGTCCAAACGACCGAAATAGTGAGCGAATGACATCTGCCATGACCTTAGAGTGCGTAAGTGTTCACCTTTGCCGTAAAAGTTACAATTTGTAAAGTGGCACTGAATTTGTTCCTAACTATGTCCTGGATTAATAATAAATAAACTTTACCTTTATTCCTGTAATCGCAAATTGGGTTATTTTTTGGCAGTTATTTTTTCAGGGTGTTTTGATACTGTGATAAAAAGAAATAAGCTTAAATTGAACGACGTTTGTCTATTATTTAAACAAATATCTGATTTGTTTATCTCTAAAGTTTCCCTTGACTTATGCAATTACTTCGTAAAATTATATTTCAACCCACTATACTAGCTATATCTAATCAAATAAGAACCAATGCTTAGTGATTTCGATTGAATTTGAAACGAAAGTAAGTAAAAGTGCTTTATTAAAACATAGTCTTGTAAATGATGGACATTCGTACATTTTCTCCGTTTTATTAGTGTAATTCCAGATAATAAGAATCTACAGAAAGATTCTATTTTTTTATCTAAAAAGTAAGTTAAGGAAGAAACTTTGAATTATTCCACGTGATACGAAAACCTCTTTAACTTTCATGAACGAGGTGTCGAAATACGAGGTGAAGTTAAATCTGTTTTTCTCAAACAGAGCATCATTTAAGCTGAAAACTGAATTCGCCTTGGCGAGCTTTGTCTTTTTTTTAAAAAAAATATTTCCCTTGCAGATAAGGCACTAGATCAATAAATGAATGTTCGTTGGGAGATTGTTCATTCATGGTGGTTTCCATTCCTATGTATCATATGCTTGTATTGTGCTGATAGTTGACTTTAAAGGAGAAGTTTTCCTCTTCAGTAAGCATAGATTAGTAGCAAAAATGCAATGAAACTATGAGATATTTCAACTTGATCGAGAATATGCGATCAGCGTACTATAGATATCTCCCTCAAATGCTTTGGTTGTGCCTAAAGGGTAATTCAATTCCCTTTAGGTGAGACAATAATTTGTTCTGCTCTGTTCTATCTTGGGCTTGTTTGTGTCAATTCGGCTACCGGCGTTCCAGCACATGGTAGGCCTCTACTCGCAATCATTCTTTCAATCAAAGCGTAAGTTTATATTGCCTACTTTGTTGGTAAACAAAACGCATACAAAATTGTGCGATAATTCTTGAATTTGAGATGGGGTTGGTTATTTACAGACTAAAATCATTCCTTTTTCCTCAAGGTTACTTATGCCAATTTTGACCATTAAACTCTATCATATCTTTGCAAAAAATTCTGGAAATGAGTCCGTGGGAAGCTTCACTCTCCTCTACTCCTTATCTCCCTCAAATGCCAATCTTCTAACCCTCGCCTCCAGGTACGCAGTCACCCCAGATCTCGTAAGTGAACTTAAATCAGATTTGATTGGCAGTTACTATTGGGTTGGCAACTAAGTCATTGCCGTTTTTGTTGACAGATTCACTCTATACTTTCTTTTGTTTTGTTAACGTGGCCAGAGCATCTAACCTATATTTTTTCTTACTGTATGGGCTTCTAGGTTAATTAGTAAAAAATTTATTGTTTAGTTCTTTAGTTTTGTTTTTATCCCAATTTAAAAATGAAAGAACAGGACGTGCACTTCCGACACATTTTATTGTATTACTTCCGAAAAGGCAAGAACGCATCGCAAGCACAAAAGAAGTTATGTGCCGTATATGGAGATGAAGCCTTAAAAGAAAGGCAGTGTCGAAATTGGTTTGAAAGATTTCGTTGCGGTGATTTTTCACTGAAAAATTCACAACGATCTGGCCGCCCAGTCTAAGTGGATGAAACCCATATCAAGGCCATTATCGATTTAAATCGTCACAGCACAACACGAGATATTGCAGAGAAGCTCAATGTGTCGCATACATGCATTGAAATTCATTTGACGCAACGGATTAGCATCTGTGATTCGCCGCTACTGAAACGCAATGAGAATGATCCATTTCTGAAGAACCTAGTTACTGGCGACGAAAAGTGGATAATTTATAACAATGTTACTCCCAAGAGATCATGGGTGAAGCAAGATCAACCAGCCCAAACTGTATCAAAAGCAGAGATTCACCAAAAAAGATTATGCTGCCAGTCTGGTGGGATCACAAAGGAATTTTGTATTTTGAACTCATGCCGCAAAACCAAACGATAAATTCAAATATGTATGTTGAAGAACTCGAAAAACTGAAAGAAGGATGCGATTGAAGATAAGCGGCCGGCATTATCAAATCGGAAGGGTGTTGTTTTCCATCATGATAACGCAAGGCCCCACACATCTTTGGTTACTCGGCAAAAATTATTGGAACTGAGTTGGGATGTTTTGTCACACCCACCATATAGCCCTGACCTTGCGCCTTCGGATTACCATTTGTTTCGTTCCATGCAAAACTCTTTAAATGGTAAAATTTTAACAACGCGGATGATGTCGGATCACACCTAATTCAGTTTTTTAATAGCAAAGACCAGACATTTTACGAACGGGGAATTTTTACTCTGCCAGAACGATGGAAAAACGTCATCGACAAGAGCGGCCAATATCTAATTGAATAAAGTTCTATTTTTAAACAAAAATTCCGAATTCGCCTTCTTTTTTGAAATCGGCAATGACTTCGTTGCCAACCTAATACATCATATGTGACTCAAGAAGTTATATTTTTCAATTGTTTGAATTTTATTAATAGAAATGTATATTTACTTTTAATTGTGAATTTTTTCTAAACTGATTTTGCAAATTTCAGCTTTAACGAAAGTTTGTTTATCTGAAATTGTATGCATTGTTAAATAATAATTTATCAGTTTTGTTTTGCTAACGATTTCACTTGGAATAATTAAATTAGACTGTCTTGAAAATAGAACACAAAAATTAATATTCAATTTATAAAAAGGATTTTAATCATTGTCACTAATCTCACGTACCTATTTATTGATGACCGTCGTATACTACAATATTCAGTTCGAACGGTAGTAATTTTAAAAAGTGACTATTAACTTGATGTATTTCATGAAAGTATTTTGAAAGTTCCAGTTTGCAATCCACCATTTTAGCTTACATTATCGAATCGTTTGATTTTACAGCATGAAGGCTTGGTAATAATAGCCTAATTTTGAATAGCATTGTAAATTCACTACCAAGTAACTTTAAAGCCTTTTGGAATTTAATTCATTTACCTATCGATTTTGCTGTGCGGAGTAAAATTAACTCAGTTTAGCAAGTTAAAAGACAGCTATATTTTCACTTGGCGTTTAATTTTAGGTAGGGAAAAATATCAACATTGGGACTTTTCTCTTTCTCCCGTGTCTCTTTATTTATCAGTGCGTGTTGTATCTTTTCTACGCAAATATTTCCATATATGCCCATTTTCTCGAGAGAACTGCGATCTTTGTTTCGTGGGTCAGCTTAATCACTGGGGTAAGCATTCACGATGTTAATTATAAGTGACTTCTATATCGTATAAAGTTGGTAAACTGATATAACGAAGCCTATTTGATACAAGCAATTCATAGTTTGCCTTTTTAGATCCTTATTGAGATACTGTTATTTCATTTAATAATTAAATCTAAAGTAGGGAGGTTTCACTACACCTCTTAAATTTTTAAACTATTTATTTCAAATGGCAGTCGATTTGATAGTTATAATTAGCCCTTAGCTGACTTCGGACTTCACAGAGGGGAGAAACATCAAAGTAAGAAAAATTCACGAGGGGAAACGAAGAGTGATTTGTAGACGTATAAGAGACAGGCACAATGATAGAGAGTACGGTGAGGTGAGTACTGTAGAAGTGGTCGACTACGACATACAGTGAGGTGATGGTAGTTTGAAGTGAGAAGCCAACTGCCGGTTAATAGACTTTTTGCCGTGTGAGTATACGTTGCCCAGGGTGCACCACGTGGAGGTAAGTCTATCGCACTTCCCAAATTTTAAAACTAATGGTTTAATTATCGTTAAAATTCGTGAAAAATCTATTAAAATTAGCAAAATGCTTTCATGGAAGCAAAAATTTAAAAACCTTTATTGATCAAATGACAAGAAAAACATAATTTATATTTTTCGATGAATTAAAAAATTCTGCCACTTATGATTTAAGATTTGTTAAAAGCTATTACATCAGATATATCCTATTATTATTTAAGTTCCGAATATGGCATAACTTAAAAAGAAAGAATAAGAATGTTGAAAATGCGAATATTGTAAATGAATAAAAAACTCCAAATGCTAAACTTTGTGAATACCATTATCATATTTATTGCAAAAAAAATGAAACAGAAAGTTCATATTCGGACAAATTCACCTTTCAAGTTGAAGATGGAAAAAAACAGTTCTGGAATCTAATGAATGACCACGAGGCTTTTAGTCACGTTTTAATGACTAATTGTCAAATATTTTAGTTCTGGACAAGAATGGTTTTTATGGCCGGTGGGAAAACAAGGATGATGCCGCATCGATTTGTGATTTGCTATCTCGACTGCACCCTAGTCACCGCAGCGGTCGTTGTTTTGGGTGCCTTCAAAGACTCCTGGATATTTGGTGGGTCAATTATAAATTGCAACCATCTATGAATGGGTTCTCATAGCTTTTAAAGGAGAAGCCTGTTAGAGGGTTAGAGTTATCACTTGATTATCTCTTCCTAACTACTCAGACTTTGTCTAATTTGAGTTGAAAATAGCTTAAAGTGAACAAAGTTACACGTTTTTTTCTAAAAATAGCCTTTGTGTTTGAAAGGATTTATAAATAAATGGAAGTGACTGTGTCTAATAAAATACGAATTAAAATTCTCAGCTGCGTTGTAGATACAGTTAGAACGCTACTGTTTGCACAAACCAATTCAGTATTTTTACAAAATGTCATCGTGTTTTTTACTATTTTTCGCTCATACCGTCTATTTTAAGGCAGTTTCAGAAAAAAGAAAACTGCTTGGTTCTTGTAATTTTAATTTGACCTAATCCATTTTCATTTTTTAACAAATAGCTTAAATCGCCTTAAATCAGAATCGCCCTAAAATAATTATAAAATATATTTAAAAGGTATCTTCATAGATGAATTACGTCATTTACGTCATTTAAGCAAAATAAAATGTTAAAATAATTAGAATCTTAAATTGGCCAAATTGATATAATTTATTTTTACCTTCAAGCCTCCTTTTGTTTTCAGATCCATCCGCGAGGGTGAAATTGACTGATTATGTTAAATTCTCCTTCTATTTGTCTGCTTATTTTTGTACAAGAATGTGGACAGCATTCATCTGCATCGCGATGCTCATTCAAAGAAGACAAGGTACTATCATGCCGAGAAGAAATCGAACCGTTTTCTACATATTTGGTCTCCTGTAAGTTTGAAGAGGAGGAGGGGAGCATATTCCTCAACTACCTTAGTAACCACCTTTGCAAATACCGATATACCTGAAGGATATTTTAAAAGGCTTGAATTAATTTATTTAAAATGTTTTCTTCATTTTATCAAATGCTCTGTGCAGGACTAAAAATCTTGCAAGAACCCTAGCCTCAATGTTCAAACTCATGTCAAATTGAATTAAAATGACAATTCAATTTTAAAACCTTGACAAGTTGAACTGTGGCCTTTACTCTAATGGCCTTCGAAATATTATTTCAAATGGCAGGCTTTATGATATTTATCATTAGCCCTTAAACTTTGACTTCAACTTTCCCCATGGGTGGGGGGTACATATATAGCAGTTCATTAGCTGTCTTCATGCTTCCCAGTATCTATGGGTTTCCGTCGTTGTCTTTAGGACTGGACACCGAATCAGGTGGGTCCTTGTCTTTAGAGCTGGACACCGAATCAGGTGGGTCTGCGTTGTCTTTAGAGCTGGACACCGAATCAGGTGGGTCATCACCATTTCCTCCGCTAGACACCGAATCAGGTGGGTCTTCTCCATTTCCTCCTTTGAACACCGAATCAGGTGGGTCTTCTCCATTTCCTCCTGTATGCGAATCAGATGGGTCTTCTCCATTTCCTCCTGTAGGTTTCACGGCAGGTGGGTCTTCTCCATTTCCCCTTGTAGGTTACATAGCGGGCATGTGGGTTGAGTGTATACTCCCAATCTGTGAAGTTGTTTTGGCAGGCAATCGTGTCCGGTACATAGTCTAAACTCAACAATGGCTTCGATTCCTGGCCAGTCGGCTATATCGGAGAGTGCCACTGTCCTCTATTTCTCCTTTGTTTGAGCTTTAATTTCATTGCACCTTGAGGTCTTGAATTCTCACCTGAATAAGGTCTTCATTGTGTGGAAAGACATCGGCCTTCAAAATATAACCGCTCTACAAAATAGGCAAACTTGAAAAATTCAGTGAAGTCGATCTCTTTTTTGGAAACGGATATCTTGTCCAGTTATCCTTCAATATTTAAGTTGAATATGCATCTCTAGTTTAAATAAATTTTCTAAGCATCTGTCAATATGCGCATTCTTCAACCTCTACAATCAGCCAAAATAATAAGTTAAAGCATTTCATGCAACTAGATTACATTAAGACTTAAATGAAAATGTTACGAAAGTTGACATTTAAAAGTTGCATTTATTTTCTTAACCTATTACAGCTTCAGATAATCAAGTAAACACGCCTAGAAATAGGCTTGCATATTCATTTTTTCGGCTCATATCGTGTCATCTATTGCGTATTGCGGCTAAAGTAACAGTGTATACAATTAACAATAAGTTAAAAAAATATGTACATTGCCTCAAATAAATGCCGTTTCCTTAATGATTTGGGTTAATCTCCATAAGCCCTTCAAAAAAACCATTCCATTGGAGGAAATTTCTTAAATAAGATGAAATATTTCATTTTCCTCCTGATATGGTTAAGTCAGATAGAAGCAAACCGAGTATAAATTACTCCTACTCAAGGCATAATATTTCCTGCCTAAACATTTATAGGCATATGCTTTCATTAAACTTAAACTAGACTTTCGAGTTTGTCTAAGGTAGTATTGAGATAAAGTTTATCCTATAATATACATAAATGAGTTTCTATCCTGTGTTATTAAATGCAAAATAAGATGCTAAGAATGTTTGAGCACCCTTGAATGTACGGTATGTGAAAAGATTCATAATTTTGTTGATAGTTCGAATTTTGACGACCTTAAGTGATAATTCAATTTATTTTATTATTATTTTACAAACGGGCATCACGTTGAGAGATAATTACTTTATTGAACGTAAAAAAAGACAAAATATCTACTATTCTTCCATATAATTAATTATTTTTTCTTAAAAGGAGAAAGGACGGAGTTTTAAAAAATAAAAAATAAATTTAATAAGAGACATCGCACAAATTGACCTTTAAAGAGAAACGGTCATATATGATGAAATGTAAGTTCCTCCGTTTGTTCAATTCTCATCAAATAGAATGCTTTCCCGAGCTATGTATTTTCCTACTAAGTTGCTCGAAAAAGTGAAGAAATTTAATGAATTCGAATAATTAATTTATTAATTTTGGGTAAAAATTTGCAAATTTTAAATTTTCCACTTGTCCAATAAAGAAAACCTTAAGTATGTGGTCAAGACTCAACTCATAAGTTGATGAAAGAGGATTCCCTTTGTCTGTAAAAATAATTCCCCTTGTCTCATTTTTTAGAAATGTATACCTAAAATACTTATTTGAAAAGCTTGTGTCATGTGGAAGTACTTTTTAGGCGAGGTCGTTTTGATACCTTCGAGGAAAATGTGAAAAAAAACAGACCCCGAAAATGAACAGATTCCGAATAAAAGCATCAATATTTGATTTATTCGCCTTTTAGATTACCAATCATCTTGACTGTTTCTCTAAAAATCAGATCTCATGATATTCGTGAAGTGGACATCAATCCATTCTATCAAAATGGACGGATGCAGGTATATTTAAATTTTACTGCTACCAAAATCTCTTAAAGTACTCAAATTTACCAAACTGTTTGAAATAAATGTACGAGATGGGGAGTGACGAATTTCCTAAATGTTGGATAGTACTCAAAGCTCAAATTAATAAATGTGAAATGGCAAAGGTGAATGGATGCCTCACGCTTAAACATTGATGGAAGTAGTAGCTGCTAAAACAATCTTCATTTTAAGGTTTCAAAAGTGAAATAATTTTTTTTAAATTCGTGTCCAAATTTATTCTAAAAGTATCAAAGTTGTGTTCCCTTTGCTAAATCAGGCGCTATGTGTGAAAATAGGCTAAGACTACTTGAATAGGACTTGTCTACACGACAAGGATTTACTAAACTTGATTTTCTGCTAACACACACAAATTGGGAGAAAACTTCGATTTTCTAAATCTCGGGTATTTAACCTTATTTAAAAGTCACAACTAAGTTAGGTGGATTTCATATTCGAATTTTGAAGAGGAGTAAGCAAAGAGAAACATGATATTTAGAGATCGCTTTTCACTTTCAACCCCAACTCTTAGACAACTTCAATGCAACTCACTTTTCGCTGTTAAATTGAAAGCTTATTTTGTGGCAAAAATGAACCTGTTGAAAAGTGGCTGAAAATTTCTTTCAAAATGATGGAATTTATTGGTGCATGACGAAGGTGTTTGACAAATCGCTTTTGCGAAAATGCACTTTTACACAAATTTGAAAATGCGCATATTAAGCGTGTTTTACTTTATTTCAATTGCAGCAAGGATTCACGATAGTAGTTCTTATAAGCTGTTTCATCGTGGCCTCTGCGTCATTAGCGATGCTTGCTTTTACCTCAATCGGTAATCGAAGCCATCCATCTCAACCAAGCAGCCTGGTAAAGTGCTTTAATCTTAGCCAAAGGTCACTTTACGACAACTAATTTCTAATTTTCTTCAATTGTGTTCGAAGAGGTCGTCGATTTCAAGACGTCGTTCCACAATTAACCGCAAAAATGGCTATATGCCGTTGGCCAGTGGGAATACAGTTCATGTAGAGAACGATCATATTTCTGCGTAGGTTTTTGAGTATAGTTAAACAAAAAATATAAAATATTAGTATTTTTAAATACAATATGTTTTTTGAAGTGAGGCGGTCTCCCTGGCAAATCATGTGGACAGTAGCACTGGAATTGATGTGGAAGAGAAGCCAATCGATAAAGAATCAGTACAACCTCCAGAGGAAAAGGTGGAGTTGCCACAAGATCCCAATAATGTGGACGGTCAGATACATCGACATTTTATTCTAATTGGAATAAATTTCATTGGCATTTTCCTCGTAAGTTGAATAACCCTACTAATTGTCTTAAGTAGGAAGATATGTTGGGCTGATGCAAAACCGGTGACCTCTAAATTAGCAAATTCGGTAAACTAATAATAATCATATCATTCCTAAACTGAGTATTAAGTTATTTAAAACTACGTATAGACGACTCAAAAGACCCTATATAGATTGCACCTAATCATATTATGTCTATCGCAATTCCAAGAGAGATACATTAGACCATCGGAGAAGTCATTTATGCCCTAATCTGTGGAATCATAGTGATCCTTGACTGAATTTGAATTCCTTTATTGATTAAATATCGACTCTTTTACTTTAATTGATTAACATGACGCTATTGCTGTAGTAATACTACTTATATAATTTGTATGGCTAAATCGCTCAGATCAGTTTACCCTCAGTTAATCATTTATCCATTGGATATAAAAAAATAATTTTATTTCCTTTGTTCTCTTATAGCTTCCTATTTTTATCGTATATGTTTTTAGGGAATATGCGCGTGTCTATGGCGGTTATTGAGGCTAGAAATAACGTCAAATATACTCATTCTAGAATTCATGGACCAAACTTTCAACTTCGGTCAAGGATTCTTCGTGTTCGCATTGTATGGCTCCGATGTTGAATGCATGACAAAACCAATCACCAAAGTGTACGTTTTGCATGTCGTGCCCTATTATCTCACCGTTTTTTACTTTCATTATTTTAACCTCACAGATGTTCTAAGGTGGTAGAAAGCATAACAATTTGGTTCCTCGGAATAAAACGCCCCAGGCATCAATGCAGAAATAATGAAGAAGAAGATTGTGGTAAGCCGAAAGTCAATCCGCCTACTAGACAAACTTCTAATTGGAGAATCGCAGAAAGTTTTGCTCTAAGTCACTTGGATAAGTGTATAGCTGAGATTTGTAAACCGGTCAAGTAGGTATTATTTTTAATTTCGTTTCTTTCTTACTCAAACCAATTCAGTAGGGTGTTTGTATATTTTAGGTTAGAGATGCGGACTGTTGAAAAAGCATTTTTCTTCTCAGATTTACAGGATTGGTTGTTGAATCGCAATCTTTGCTACAACCGTGAGGAGGTTCTCTCTCTTCTTCTCTCTCTAGAACTCAACGATTATGTCAGAGGACTTAGTGTAAACAGCGTCTATGCATTGGACCCCGAAAGTTGTGCAGAGAGTGTATTTGAATTTATCCAACCTCAATAAAGCCAGTGTATATTTGCACGTCTACCCTTCTTTTTTGTCTAGAAATTAAGACAAATTATTCACTTTTACTCCACCTTTAAAAAGAGTAGAAGTACTCCTTTTATGCAATTACAATCTGATTAATTTGTCAGAATTGAATTAGAGTCAATGGTACCAATTCATAAATTAATTATTTCGTAAGCCAAATCGATTACTGGTGTTTAAAATTAGTGCAATACGTTTGAAACATTTCATGAGTTCATAGAATTGGCATAAAACATGGCAAATTTAATTTCATTAATGATTAATTTTATGCGAATGTATAGCGCATGAAAGGTTTTTATTTTAAGATGCTATGATTGTTTTGCAGGCGTATTTTGAAGCAGTAAACTATTTGTGCCTTTGAGGTGCTAAGGCAACTTAAATTTGAGTGACTGTAGGAAGACCTCGAATTTGTTTTTTCTTTGTTTTCAGTTCTTAATACGAACAATTACGATTGTTGGAAAATAATAACAGTTGTAAATTGATAAAAGATGCTTTTTTATGGAATTCACGTTGTGATTAATTCTATATTAGCATTTCCTTAGATCTCAATTTATCTCGTGTATGCCTAATGTCAAAATTTGTTACTGTATCAACGAATTTTAATTGAGTTAATCTTACCATCTGTAATCATCATAAAATTTTTATTTGATCGAAAGGTACAAAACAAATAATTAACTTTAAACGGAGAAATGAATCTAATTATTTTATTGACAGAAGCGAAACGAAGTTGAAAGTTGAGGCTTTATAGTTGAGGGAATGAGTATTATCAAGAATTTGAAACGTCCTTTTCAATTTGATTATTCTTAGCATATCGCCTACACTGGTTACAAGTTTACCAAAACGAAGCATTGAATTCATCAGTAATTTCGTTGTTTCATAGATTCTTGATAACAGAATCTCCATTCAATTAACGTTTAGTAATTTAACTACCAAATAATAATAATCATAGTAATCATGTTCAACAGTTTAGGGGATTTTCAACGCTAATTTTGGATAGAGCAGTAGCAACCTGATTTTTTGCCTTTTAAGATGTTCACGTTTTTTATGGGTTTCAAAATATGAGAATTTCATTCGACTGGTTCAAAAAGTAATAGTATAGAATAGCTATTTAACAACTAAAACTGGTCATTTGATTTGAACAGATTTCAATGATGTTCAAGAAAGATACCTGAAGTTATAAATGTGGAGTTACTAACAAAGTATCTTC
>UZAE01012732.1:14566-32930 GCA_900617975.1 Rodentolepis nana | reverse complement strand
GGGGGGGGGAGGGTGGAAACTAGAATAGATGGACATTACCAACCTCATAATATCCTCTAATTCTATTTGTTATCACACATTTCAAGCGCCAAATTCACCAACGAAATCGTATTAACCGCCTTCCAAATTTGCGCGCTAAAGGGAAATAAAGGGCCTGGGTGAATAAACAGAAAGCCCAAAATGCCTAGAACAATGTCCCTAGATAAGCGTTTGGCATCAGGTCCTGTGTCATTTGGTCACACCCGCAAAGAGAGTGCCTATGATTTTGGATTTACTCAAGCTCAAGTTAAAGGTAAGACCTGCTATTACCTTGTCTACCGCGAACTTGTGGAGGCTATGGATAGAAAAGCTCCCAGGTGCTTCATTGAGATGGATGAGAAATGTGTTCGCATAGTTGAGAAGAAATATCCCTTCGAGGAAGTGACAATTTTTATCAAGGATATCATGAGCTATTTCAAGTTTGATCACAGTTCAAAGTTCGTCGCCTTGTGTATTGATGCCAATAAGGCGGAGAAGAGTGGATATTGGTTTATTAATTTCGACACAGAACAACAATTGGAGGAATTTTGTGATTGTCTCAATAAGTTGTTCGCTTGGGAAAAGCAAAAAAATGCAGTCAAAAGAACGCGGACAATACAATGCTGGTGTTGTGGAGCCGATATTGTCATTCCGCCTCAAAGATCGTACATTGATAATGGATATAATGAAAGCTTGAAGTCGAAAAGCTCCAGGTGGTCTTCATCGAAAACTTCGTCTTCTTCCTCACCCGCGTTGATTACATATCAACCCCTCAATACATCTACTACAAGACGAGTATTTAGGCGCATTTAATTTAAGATGTAGATTATTTATTTATTTATTTATATACATATTGGATAAAGTTCAACAATCTGAGACAGATTGAGCATCAAGGAAATACATCTTACTTTTTGCTTGTTATTTTTTTATAAGTCAAAGGATATCATATTTATTTATTAAATTCCTTCGTTGATCGATAAACTTGGCTTAAAGATAAACCGGACTACAAATTATTGTTTTAAAATAATTATACAAATTTTGGCTGAAACTTATCAGACTTAAATTGTTGGCATTGATCATTAATTAAATTTCTTTTTAACTTTTGATCAATTGGAATTTGTGGTAATGGAATCGGTAGCTCAAAATGTGATATTGCTCTCATACATTCCTTAAACAATTAAATTATTCTAATATGGTTACTGATAATTATTATAATTGCTAATAATACGATTATCAGTTGACATTTCATTGTGTGGAAATAGTAAAAGCTTAGTAATATATCAAATGCTGAAACTCAAATCGAAAATATTCAATCAAGAATTACTATAAGTGAAGAAAACTCATATGAGGTTTAAGATTTTAATATTTTTGTCAATGATTACAGTGTACATTGAAAGAATGTAGGCATATAGGGCTATATTAACTATTTCAGTGCTGGTCTAATTTATCAAATTTACTAAATTTCCATAACCAATTCGAATGAACCAGAAAGTCATATTAAATATTAGCTAATCAGTTAATTTATTAAATTAAGAGCTTATTTGTTGTAATCTTAAGATCAGGCCTCACCTACTGGACTATCGATTATTGGGTTTTCTACTCTCAGGCTAGGAAATGTAAGACCACCAAAGGAGAACCCCATCCCTGGCACTGTTTTCAACCAATTATTCAATAATTTATCTCAGATCCATATCTCAAATGTATTCTCTATTTGGGATTCAAGTCCTTCTGTTTCGTCCTCCTGAAGGGTGAGCAGTGCAAATTGTAAAAAACTCCGAAATGCCTTCTCGGGTAAAATATTCAGAAAAAAACTTAGGCCAATAATAGGTGTTAGAGCCTAATACGCGATGGAGTGCTTCTAAGAGCACGGGTCTAAAAATTAGAATCCCACATAATTTGATCTGAAGAATTGGCAGATCATCTGCATTCTGAGCTTAATGTTTAACGAAACTCATCTCCTCTTCATATGGAATATCCAGACGACCCTCACATGTATTCTTTGTGGAATTCATTGACCAGGTAAAGAAGTCTACCAGGTGGAAAGCATTTTTGCGGTTGTGATTGAACCGTCATCTAGCTGCCATTCGAAAAGACTGGATGACACTGAGGATCGATATACACATATCTCAGTTGTGCCCGATTGTCTCAATACATAGAATAGAAGTAATTGTGTTAGGCGTTCGGCAAAATAACGCTCACAGATTTAACATTTATCCTTTTTGTGGAGATTCTCAAGTCTCTTACAGGCTGTTTCAAAGACGCACTTCACAATTCCTAATATGCGGTACATAAGGTACCTAAAAGCCTGATATTTACTTGGTACAAAAGCTGTCACAAATCTGGGGTTGTTTGGATCTCCTGATGCCAACATCATATAAAGGTGGCTTATACTCCTAGGCAATCCCGTCGACTAATTAAATATTCTGCAGTTCTGTCGTAAACCACCCCCCACCCCCCAAACCGAGTGAACTGTGGTCTAGTGTTATCTAATCAGCCGATAAGCCAAGGCAGCAGAACTAGATTCCCCAGCATTATCATAGCCTAGAAGTCATACTTTATAGAGGTGAGCAAAACTGAGAAACGAAAAATATTGCTGCAATCTTGATTCAATTTCCCACTTCGTTTTTGCCAAACACCTACCTAAACAACTCTCTATGAGGAAAGACTTAAGCTCAAACATTTTCAGCGAACCAACTTCCTTATGAAGATCTCTCCATTGATGCATTCCTCCCCCCCCCCTTGTGCAACTGTGTATGGCAAGTTCTCTCAGATGGACTTCCATAGCCAGTAATTGCCCTTATAATAACTTCCTAATTAGCAGATCGCTTTTAATGCAATTACAGATCTTTCCCTTCACAATTTTGACGTGAAAGAAAGTCGGAATACCCTCAATTTCCTTAAAACTAACAATCGCTTCCCCCAATTACCAATGGCAGACCAGAGGACCATTAGGCAGTGTCAACAGCACCTTGGGAAGATATTTTGGAGCCGCTCCAGAACTCAAATTCCACCTCCACTTCAGCCGATCAGAGTTAACCAGTGCGGTTAGCCACCTACAACAGCACTGAAGCATCCAAATGAGGATTGCCAAGGTGACGCCTAACTTAACGATAACCAATACACATGATGCAAAGAACAAGTACCATTTGGGTCATAGCGAAATTCTAACGAAAGAAAAATGATAGGATATTTAAAAAAGTTTGAATTTGTATAACAAAACCATTTTATTTATTTAGAAATTATGTTAAATTTTACAAAAAATATCGGAATTACACAAATTCTACTGTGGAAGCATTCTTAGCCACATTAGAAATTGTTTCACGTCCAAATCGCCGTCATGCTCAGGGGTCCAAGGAACTAGGTAAAACTTTGTCTTGCTAAAATATTAAAAATACCTTTATCTTTAAAAAATCGAGATGGGGGTATTGTAACCCCCTTATTTGCAAAAACAATTGGTTACTATTTTCGGTGTCCCGAAATGTCATATCCTGCAAATCGTTTTTTTGGAAAAATGGATCTATTAACATCCTAATGCCATCACAAGAGAAGAGTTCGAACAATTTTGACCCAGGTAAAGGCACTCTGAAGCCGATCTCAAGAAAAACATTGTATCACATCTTTTATTGACCAAAATTATCCAAGGTGGCGTGCGTAGATCCCGTGATTACCTCTCTGTCCAACACGGACCGTCTGGACGACTGGCAGAAGTCTTCATTTAGTGCAATCTCGTTCCCGTGTGTGCTCTATTTTTGATCAACTTCATGGTATGTCCTTGCTGTAATACCCCTCCCCCTGCCCATTAATGTTAACTTGAGCGACAAGAGACCCACCCCCACCCCCACCCCCAAAGAGATGTTTTCCTATCTAATTACTCCGTCCGCTCCAAATGGGAAAGCGAGTTCCATGACTTTACAAGTTGAAATTAGGAGGTGTAGTTCTGACCACTACACTAATTACTATTAAAATGCGCCTAGAATGATAATGTCTCAATTAGAGACTTCGAACAATTATTTATCCCCATTAATAATATTAATGAACAATTATAAGTATACTAGTTAGTATAAAGAAGGCGTGACCAACTTCTCAACTTGAATAGGCTGCCAAATAATTCACTAGCCAAAGATTGGAACTGCAACCCAGAAATGTAGGGGTGCAATCATGTGGTTAGGCCAATGGAGAGACCTGACACTTAGGTTTCAACTCTAACTGTGTCCTTATCCACACTCCACCAACACACACACGACAATTTAACTTACTCTGCTCAATTAAATAATAGCCAAATAAATCATAGCCATACCTGAACGGCAAACAAATATCGGATGGAACTTCGTAGGTCGATGTCTGATGGTCCGCATTCGAATAATAGACTTTACCAGTGCTACGACTCACTCCCATAGTCCAGGGGGCTGAAGAGAAAAAAAAGAAAAAAAATCGATTGGTGAAAAAAGATAGTCTGGCACAGTTCAGGTGAGAAATTGCCATTATCCCACCCCCCACCCCCCTTTTTTTTAGAAAAATTAACAATTGAGGTTGGGCGTCTGTACTACAGAATGAGCACCGATTTTTTTGATCTCTGATTCAATAGATATGCCATATTACTCACGAAGTCATAAAATATACACAACGAGTCACTTCACTCACCGGAAAATGGTCGAACGAGAAGAAGACCTTTCGGAGCACAAGTCATTCCGGATTTAGTAGCTTGAAACATAACGTGACCATTTGGATAATCCTTGCATGGAAGTTCCTTTAAACTACACACAGAGAAAACCGGTTTGAGTAAAAGGAGGCTGAAAGGAGAACCAAGTGATTTCAATCTTGTTACCCATTAATAAACTCCGGCATGGTGATCAGGGGTCCGGACGGTGGATAAATAACTTTGGTGCCCTCTGTCTCGGGGAAATCCAAGGTATCACACAGCACTTTGATATGTGCCACTCTCTCGGCAAGGGAGAGATGTTGAATATCTATTCCGTATATAAATGCAGCATCTAGAACCATTAAAGCGCGATACCGACGTCCTTTCTGTCAAGAAAAAACAACCAAAAGGTATTTAATAACCATGCCTAATTAAGAAATAAGTCGGAGTAGAAAATTTTCAACCCACATTGGAGTAAATATTAACATTGATGGCCCAAAGTAAGCAACCAGCAGGAAGTTGAATCTTTGATTCAAGTCGAAGGAATCTCCCTTCTTCCCACGTAAAAATTCGATCATTTCCCTGAGAAAGTAGGATCATTGGATCACTGGTTTGCTCCATGGTTACACTATGGAGGCCAGAAATAACAAAAGCGTAAAATGAGGCGGCCTTGAACTGTAGACGCTCAAGATCTGCCATTTTAAGAGCCTCTATTATCTTCGAACGCTGCAAATGCTTGGGAAGAGATCCTTTTGTGAAATTCGAAGGATCCTGATAAGAGAAATCACAAAAAAGCAACTTGTAAATGTACGATTTACTGATATGATTATAAGTAGCAAATTAGTGCATACAGGGATAATTTCACGTAGAGCAGGAGAGATGTTCTCTGGCCACAGAGGCCAGGAATGAATTCCTCGTTTAATGTTAGGGACCTAAAATCGATAAATAATAAGAAACGATTAAAATTGCCCATAGCCACAGCTCTTAATTGTAACGGTATTAGAGAAGTCAAAATGGTGTGCACTGTGAGAATACTGTCTCATTCCTCGGGGAGTGCAATGTAGAACGCATTGTCCAAATACATCCTATGCTAAGGCATGGCGCGTATGGACAAAGCAAGAAAATACGAAAATGTCCACATTCTAAAGGATGAAGAACCAAGAAACATAAAACGCAGCATGTAAAAGATAGCAACCGCATGACCACAAAGCCACCTAATCAAGTCAAGTGCTTCCAGTTCGACTTCCTTATTGGCCCGCTTTGTGTACCGCCCTGATTTTGATACTGGTCCAACGAGGTTGCCAGCCTATTTCTCACACGATTGGGAATTACACCTAACTGTCAACTAATATATCTGATCAAAACAAAGTACAAGGTTAACAAGTGACCTATCTTTAAAGAAACTACAATCCCTAGCACAAACACAGAAATGCTATGGAGAAAATTAATTATTTTAGGGTCTGCTAAGACAACAAAAAGTTAGTTTCATCTCCCATCAGCTTCTAAACACATCTCAGGGAAAAGCATAAAAATATAGGCAAAACTCAAAGTGAATAACGTTAAATAGCATCAAGATCCAGCAAACAAAACTCAAGATTGTAGGCACCAGAAATGAATCTGCAAGCTCATGGGCAATTCGAATTTCAGATAAAATCTAAATCCGTCTTTTGTGAAACAGGGTATGATCGAAAGTTATTATTACCTGCCACTTCTCTAGGCAAGCTTTTGCAATTTCACTCTGTGAATCATCGCTTTTGGTTGCGTCGTCGGTGAAAACAATCATCTTTGAGAGGTACAAACTCTGGCGTTTTATCAATCTAAAGCAATGGGAAAGCACAATGAAATACAACATACTACTTAAAAGTAAATCAGTAGTTGAAACACAAGTCCGAAACCACTCACAGCTCATTAACCTTCGTAATGTACTCAGGGAAGTTTTCCGGAATATCGAAGTCTTTTCTATGTAGAACGTCATCTTTAGCTAATCGAAGGAGGTCCAAGGAATCGTTTCCAGCCAATTTATGGAGCTCCTCTCCAGCTGCCAGAAAATGTGCGATCAGAATTCCAACTGCCGAAGTTGTGTCTACGTGGAATTCATCCTCATGATTATCGCTGGAGGATTGAGAAGGCATTACCATGGGTTTCCGAATTTTCTTTTGCTTAAACTGTCGACGAGCAAATGTTTCAGCAGGCTCTTGCTTCTTAGATTTATTAGAAGATTCCGGAGGCGATGGACAGCCAGCCATGCAATCGTTGGGAGAAATCAAACCATCGCAGACAAGATATCTACGGCAGACAAGGAGTGGTAATCGGCTTCAAAACTAGACACTTACCGCTCGGAATTCGCCGGTCTACTGGTGATAGGTTTGACTATGTAAATCTTTTTAAAAACATGAGACATAAGCCAAAGTAAATCGACAGTGAAATCGGTGAAGGTGTCGAATAACTTTGTGATGAAGCGACCACCTGAAAATGCACACGTTAGACAACTTCTGGAAAGTGATTTACCTGGACGCAGAATAGTAAGGGCACAGAGGCATTGGCAAAGGTAGATGTGCTTCGACAACACTTCCTGCAGATTGTAGCCATCTGACACATCGAAACCCTTGAGAAAATAAGAGGATCATTAAGATCAACAGAGACCAAGAATAGGTAAGTGTATGCCTTTCTTTGGTATAAATACTCGAAACTCGATATCATTTTTTTCTGATTTTAACAACTCAGTGAAGGCAGAGTTAGTTGTCATCGATGCGACAGTGAATCGCAAATCGTCCAGTATTCATTTAAATAATTGTAGTGATTAAAGAAAGTGGATAAGAACAATTAAGCTTTGTTAAGTTAATACCATGTTAGCTAGTGTCATGCAGCTGGCAACTTGGCAGTTGGAAGGTAAAAGGTATTTAAAAAATCGATTAATAGATGAAATGAAAATCGAACGTTACGTTAACAAATAATCCTAAAACTCTAAAGATGGGAGTGATGTCATAAACAAATATTAAAAGCGTGGTAAATTACGAGGAAAATACTATTTTCCACTACCAGACGAATGTGGGATGCGAGTTCACGGAAATGTAGGTAACATTTAAAAAAGTTGTCATTAAAATCAATACCTATAAAATGGGATGTCCCTAAAGATGAGCTTCAACTGAACGAAACATTCCGAAAAATAAAGGACAAATAATTAATTTGATGACCTAACTCTTCTGATTTGAAAATCATACTCCCTATCTAAAGAGTACCTTCGATCAAATCTCTTGATTCAAACATGACTATTATTTCAAATGGCAAGCGTTTGGAATATTTATCATTAGCCATTTAGCTGACTTCGGGCTTCGCAGAGGGAGGAAAATCAAAGTGTAGAGGAGAGAAAGACAGACACAACGGTAGAGAAAAGGTGAGATGAGAACTGTGGAAGTTGTGTAATACGACATACAGTGGGGTGATGGTATTTTGAAGTCAGAAGTCAGCCGCCGGTAAATAGATTGCACTATCTTCTCAGTGACAACTAACGGCATTCACAAACGAGAGAAATAGATCGACTTGTTACTTACGCCATCAGCCATTACTAGATGAACTCCCTTCCCATCGGTCGCAGAAACGATAGTCTTCGCAAATGAAGCCAAATTGCACCACTTTGTAATATCACCATCGTCTGCGGCGCCGTAGTAAGGTCGAAAATTCTCGACTGGGCCAGCAACAAATTTCCTTAGCTTGAAGTCACAATCTCCCCTGAGTGTCATGCCATAGCCTCGAATAGGTTGAAAATGAGGCAATTTGGAACTCAAGGGACAACCACGACGCCATGTTAAGTACTCAGAGAAACCCCCTGGACCGGCGCAGATGTCTGCAAAATGGAGAATCTCCTAAAAAGGGGGACAAGGAGGTGAGAAATAATTACAAAACGGCATGTCAAGGCGGTAATATAAATACTCACGCCGTGAGGAGGATTCGCAGAGAATATTCCACTGAATAAGACGTCCATATTAGCCATTTTCATTGCAGCTCTAAAAAGAAAACGAGAACACAAACCGAGATTATACAATAAATACTTAATTTATTTGTACAATTAGTGTATGCGACAATGGTGTAGCGATAATCATTAACGCTTGCAGTCAATAGCATGGGTTTGTTATTTAAAGAGCCAAATTCAGAGAACTATATGGCTAATTTTACTAGAAGAAAGATGGTAAAGAGAAGTTGCCTATCGGAGAGCCTTCAGGATGAACTCTAAGAAACGCTTCTCTAAAAGGGATTTAAGACAAGCTTGATAAGATAACACTTGATTGCAAGGTCTTAAAGAAAAGAGGCGTTATTTGCCACTAATAGCTGAAATCAGTTAATTTCAGGCCCCCCCCCCCCCAACCCCCTTCAATAAATCCTATCTCTCGAAAAATAGAGTGTTTGGATTAAAATTCATTACCTATTCATGAATATCCCACTGCGAATATCTTCATACGGATTCGACCGCAAACGAGCACTCATAATGGCTTCACGAGAGCGCTTATCGAGGGAGTTCTAAAATGAAGAGAAAAACGGTATCAAAAAATGGAACTGGTGCATTGACGAGCTAGAAGAGCGGATGAGAAAGGATTCCCAATTCACTGACAGCCAGTTAGTTATGAATAGGAAAACAATATTGTGGTACATTTTTCGAGATCCATTTTAAAGTGTTAATATCTCCCATTCAGAGTAAAGAAAATAGTATTTAAGTCATTATGGAACCAACCGTCTATTACCCTCTTTCACTAAATAGTGCCATAATGAGGAATAAGTCAATTTATTTAAAAATCCTACAAAGCATACGAATGTGAGAGCAGGACGCATAGCTTTCACCTGCGGTGTGTGCGGCTTTAAAGGCACTCTTTTAATATTTTGGCATTCAGTTATGATTTTCATTTAAATTTGACGATTACGCGCCTGGAAATTTTTGTCCCTTTATATAGCCGAGCTGTCTTGCATCTGGAATAATTAAATTTAGAAAAAAATTAAGAAGGTGATTGGATGGCAAACTTTTCTTTTCATAATTCGCATAGCCAACATGACTTTTTCCAAAGGACTGCCTCTATCCCAGAGACCCGATTAGTCAGAAAGATCCTGTGATCAAGTTTCACAAAACGAGGACTTTCTGGGATTGATTTAAAATCATCTGAAATATCAAGGAAAGAGAAAAAATATTAGAAGCAAACACAACCGTTTCGCTAAGACTAATTAATAAGAAAAGCAGGAGCCACATGCTCGCTAATTAGCAGGAGAAATGTTCCCCACAAGAAGCTTAGAATTTGACCTGTGAAATTAAAAAATTGACTTTCAATTCCGTTTTTACATCAGATTTCATTCAGTGGCTATTAGTGATGTATAATTCTTCGTCTTTATGGCAGATACTGAAGTCAGACAAATAAAATCTCACTTATATCAAATAATCTATTGAGAAAATACTATTTCGATTCAATATATGTGAGCACTGCTTCAACACACTTCCAAAATGACTATAAATTCAGCGATAAAATGGACAGGAGTTTTTTAACAAAGAAGCAAATAACCCGTCAAATTGAACCTAATATATAAGAAATGAAGCGAAAATGTTCAGATGTAAACAATTTTGACGGAGAAATGAGAGAATATAAATACTGTTCAACTCCCAAGCAAATCAACACAAAGAAAAAGGAGAACAACAGAACAAAACAAAGCTCAAGATTTCCCCCGAAAAATATACTTTAATGGCCTTTCAAGTGGTCACCCCACAAAGGACTTACCTTATAAAATAGCATCTCAAAAAGTAGAGGCTCCGAACAATATCGAGACTGACTCTCCATCGAATCAACCGGAGGTCCACGAGCAGACTCTGAATGCAACGGCAAAATTGCCGATTTCAGGGCCTCCAAACACCTCTCAGGTAGATCTGGAATCTCAAAGTTCGATCTAGGAGGGAACCAACGGGAGAATCGATAGCACAGGTCATCATTCGCTGAGGCGGGAGGCAGATCAGTCTTGTCGTCGGACCAAGCATTCGGACCATTTGGCAACTCCCCTATGTCCAGAGCGCGAAATCCTGCGACTGCATCCGCACCCAAACCTTGGCGATTCTTTGGCACCTTGGTCGAGATGGGTTCGAGACGACCCTGGCCTTGAGCACCCAGACCTTTGCCGTCGGTCCAACCTAATTTTCGCTGTTAATGAGAAGTAATTGTGGTTGAACGTGAAAGTTTCAAAGATCTCGTACCCAATATATATATATTATTGAGGTTATGTTGAAAAAATTAACAAATTACGCTTGCAATATCACTGAGCATAACGGAGATTGCGACTTAAAAATAATAAGCAATTGTGTAAAATACTCATAAGTGAAAACTAACCAACTATAATGAGTGAATAAGAACATGAACCTGCAAAACTACCCAATTTAATTTATTTAGATCATAATAAAAGCCTGACAGGTCTATTCAATCAAAATATTAGTATTTAATATTCCCCTTTAGTAAAATTTTTTAGTACCGTTATACCCAAATCGCGTAAGCAATTATCATCCCGCAATTAGTCGGCCAATAAACACCGGACATCATTGACAAATAACTTAAAACGAAAGTAGACTTCTAGAACCATGAGTAGAAAGAGTAAATAGCGTGCAGTTCGAACCCCAAAAAACAACTGAAATGAGGTTCCACAATACCGATCGTCTTTGTCACCAACATCTAGTTGGTTATCTCCTTCAATTAAAGTTGATTGACAATAGAATAAAGGGGAGACTTGGTGTTCCAGATTTAAAAAAAGGTGAATTGACGTTTATTTTATGCTAATATAATGCCATTTAAAAGCTTCGCGTTCATGAAAAGCTCACATTTTTTCATATTTGGTTAAGTTTGATTCTTGACGCCTTCCCAATTCAATACTATTTGCAAGCACACAGTTCGGTTACAGTCAAAATCGAAGGGCTCTTGAGTTAAAGATTGCTCCGAAAGCCATTTTTTAAAACAGAGAATTAAGGTATACTCGAATTTTCACAAACTCATTTTCAAATATAACACATTAGAGGATGTCCTTCAAATAAGTGAAAAGTAACGTTCGAATTTCCAGTCCTTGAAGGTCCCAACAACAAGCGATACGAATACTACAATCTCTGGACACTGTTGCTATCCACACTTTCATATCTCTTGAGATTCTTTTCTTGATACCTCATTAGTTTACTTTGAGCAAGTTATTCTTACATCAACATGCCAACAGCACATATGGGGTCTAGCAATAATAATAAACAAATATAACTCCAAATCCAATTATTAAGGCATTACTCACCATCAGGTCCCAACCCTTGGAACCGACTTGGGTATCATCAATCTACAATAATGGAGAAAAAGAAGAAAAAATCTAATTATTCGGCAAATTCTCAATCTCCTTTATTATCATAAAGAAAGGAAAAGTTTTAATACCTTAATACGTTTTGCTTGAGAAATATCACCTGAGTCCATATTGGCACTAAAACAGCACACATAAGATTAAGACAGAAAAATGGCCATTGAATACTAAAGAAGACCAAGAGCAAACTGAAAAATAGGAGATATTTATTTTAAATTTATGAGTTTCTCTGGAGGAAGAGTTACAGAGGTGGGAATGCGAAATGGAGTTTGACAAGTCGAGCAAACAGGGGAGAATTCACAGAATACAGACAAACAGACAGAACAAACATAAGCCAAGTCGACCATCTTGCGGTGACAAAAACAGGCTGAACGGAAATCCACTCCTGCAGATGAGCCCCCATTCGAATCTGGAAGGATCATTTGAGATCTAAGACCCGCATGAGGGAGGAAAACACAAAGAAGATACTGTAGAAGTCCTGCAGGTCTAGGAATACGAAGGTAAATACCCCCAGTCAGTTCAGCAGCTTGCTGAAAGAGACTTGAATGCCCAGACTCTTGAAGGGTTGTGGATGACTGACGAAGATGATCTTCGATGGAATAAGACATTCGAGTAGGAGGTATAATACAAGCGTCGATTAGAACTCCCATCTTTTGAGCAGTAAATACAGCATTCATGAGGGAAAGGTATTGGGAAGAATCATCCTCAGCGGCTCGAACGACAAGAATCCGAGCGTGGAAATTGTCTTTTAGTAGATTATGAATATCATCCTCAACAACTGTATTCGAATCGACTCGAGTATAAGCAAAAGTAGGACGCATTTCTCGACATCGGCGAATGAAGAAACAAAGAGCGTTGTTAATTGCATTAGCGAATGAGACGGTACAGCTTGTTGAATCACAAGACATGACCATCTGATTGACTTTATTTCGGACTGTTTGACCAATGATCGAGAATGGTTCGTACTGACCGTTCCGACATTCAATTTTATCAATGGGGTTTAGGGAAGGCCATAAAAACTCAGTTTTCTCGGGGGTTACACCAACAATTGCAACTTCATTAAGGGGTGATAGAGCCAAATGGCTACTAGCGAAAGCGAGAATATTTTCGATAAATGTGGGGAGAATAAGAAACTCGTGGGCAAATGTACCCCACCACACTGGAGTGAGGTCAATTAGGATCATAAGAAGATTACGATCACCATCTTCTTGAGCCATCTTAAGCAGCGAAGTCGAGAGTAAGTTGAATTAAAATCGACTCGAAGTCTTCAATGGATACTGTATTTCTATCAGATTTTTTAGCTAATGCAACGGATCTTTCGAAAGCCTCTGTAAGTGAAAATAATTTGTTAATAAAATGAAACAAACCGTTTATATAAAGCTTTATAAGCTCAACAGATAGATAAGTAGCCTTCTTTGAAACTAAATGGAAGATAAGTTAACTAGAACAAACAGCACACACCTTGATTTCGAATCAGTTAATTGACTTCGAAGTAATACTGGCAAGACTTTGTCCTAAAACATATATAAATCGACCGGAAGTAGAACAAGAAAAATGATACTAATATTTAAAAAAGATCAAAAGTATGCAAAATGCACAAACAGTTAATTTATTCTAGTTAACTAGATAAGCTGATAAAACACGCACCATACGAAGCCTTAACTGATCGTATCAAGAACCTAGAGATTGAACGCAATTAAACACGTTAATTTTACGAATTCATACGAAAATCAAACGTGTTAGCATTTTACATAAAATAATTGATGAAATCTAGCATTATCTATTTAAATATAAACCAGTTCGTTTGAACGCAACATTCATAGCTTAAGAAATTATATTATATTTATTAAAGGTGTTCTCTTTGCCCAAAATAACAATTCGTTCAGACGCAAGCTTTCAATATTAGCATTCTGAAATATTATACTGAGTCAATCATAAATTTGGCAAAATTTATTGGTATTTGCTAAAATGTTTGGGATATCGAGGTGCAGTTTAACATACGCTCCCTTGTTCTTCTTGTGACAGAAAATGATTAAATTTGTAGGCAATCATATATCTCCGATGATGACAAATTACGAACCCGTACACTTCGATAGCAATTATCGATAAGAGTCTGAATTTTAGTTAAAGTTTGGAACGTTTGTCTTAGGCGAAGAAATATGAATATAACTGGATAAAATAGTATTTTTTCTGTATTCTAAGGCTTTTTAATCTCAAAGTTGTATTAGTAAGCGACGTTAATTCAATTTACTTCAAATAACTCCATAATGCTCTACAAACTTTGCTATTGCGGGGTGTGCGATAGACTTACCTTCACGTGGTGCACCCTGGGCAACGTATATTCATACGGGAAAAAGTCTATTAACTGACAGTTGACTTCTGACTTCAAACTACCATCACCCCATTGTATGTCATATTCGACTACTTCTACAGTACTCACCTCACCTTTTTTCTACCTTCGTCTTTGAGGTACTCTTCTGTCCCCCCCCCCTCTCGACTTTCTTTCCCATTTTGATGTTCCTTCAACTCTGTGAAACCTGAAGTCAACTAAAGTGCTAATGATAACCATCAAAACGCCTGCTATTTGATATAAATAAATAAATAACTTTGCTATTGCAGACTGAAAATAGCAGAAAACCTAAAAATCCAAAATGCCTATTTATTCATTTATATCAATTGACAGTTATCATTAGCCCTTTAGTCGACTTCAGGCTTCACCAGGGGGAAGGAATATCAAAGTGAAAAAAGTTGAGAGGGGGGGGGGGTAATAGAAGAGAGATTCAAAGATGTAAAAGAGATAGACACGAAGGTAGAATAGAGGTGAGGTGAGTACTGTGGAAGTAGCCGAATATGACATACAGCGAGGTGTTGGTAGTTTGAAGTCAGAAGTCAGGTGCCTGTTAATAGGCTTTTTGACATATGAGTATATGCACAGGGTGTACCACGTGGAGGTAAATCTATCGCTCACCCCAAATCCAAAATGTTCGTAGAATATCTAAATTAATACTGATACCTTTTCCGCGACTTTGTCGCTAATTAACATGAAAAGTTCTCAAATTATCTGCTCAATTTTTCAAAGTAATCAGTCTAAGATTTTTAGATAGCATTTTAATTTTTAACCTTTTTCTGCTTGATTTGATATTATATCCTGGGATACTATCNGTCGCTCAAAAAACACAAAATTTCATGCTAATTAGTTAATTACCCTCTCAAAGTAATAATTGCTTTCATCTCGGTCATTAATGATGACTATTAAATGGCAAAATCTTGTCTTCACCAAAACCTTTCCTATATTAATCTCTATATTTGCAAAGTGCACACTATTAGTTTGCCTTTCTTCTTAAGCTCTAAGTAAATGATTTTTAAACCCTAATGTGATGTACAAAGTGGCACAAACCCCAAATTTATGCGTTTGAAGTTAAATCCTTGTTTTCAATAAGATTTGAGTAGAAGTTCAAGTGAAAATCGGTGGGAGGTAGCCAATAAAACAAGCGGCAAATAATATGACAATCAATTATTAAATAGGCTTCTCTATTCAGAAAGGTGCTTTCACTTGTCAGTATCAACCAAATAAGTGTAAACCATCGAGGCTTAAAAGCATGTTTATATGAAAAAGGGCAAAAAAGTCATGAAAAGAAAGAATTTATGCTATGAATAAATTTAATCATACATTAACGTGTGTATTGATAAATATTTATTTATACCAAATCGCAGGCATCGTAATAGTTGTCATTAGCCCTTTAGTTGACTTCAGGGTTCCCAGAGGGGAAGGAACATCAAAGTGAAAAAAAGTCGAGATGGGGGGGGGATAGAAGAGTGTTTCAAAGATGTAAAAGAGACAGACACAAAGGTAGAAAAAAGGTGAGGAGAGTACTGTGGAAGTAGTCAAATATGACATACAGTGGGTGATGGTAGTTTGAAGTGAGAAGTCAACTGCCAGTTAATCGACTCTTTTGCCGTATGAGTAAACGTTGCCCAGGGTGTACCAAGTGGCGGTAAGTCTATTGCACACCCCGTATTGATCAATATAGAATAATACGAGTACAACCACAGTACTTTATAGTGAAAGAAGAGATAAAAACGAGTAATCGATAATGTGGATAATGTAAATAACAAGTCGTGGAATTAAAAAACGGATACACAATAAGAGCTAGACGACGTTATGCATAGACTTCAAATGTTGAGTGAGAGAGAGAAATGATCCTACCTCCCCTCTTCAGAGTTTTAATAAATGGATACCTGATGGCTGAATTGGAGGGATTTCGAATTGACTTTCCCACCTCTTGCAAGAATAATTGTCTGAAGATATATACATACGCATCACTCGAGCTATCGTGCTGTGTATGCCACATTTGTCCTCAACTTAGTATTTATTTGGCATTATTATTCACCACGAGTCATAAAGCATTGGCACTATGCTCCCACATTTGTAGCAGGGTGTGTCTGTAGTCAAATGTGTAGTTGTGCAATAGTTCGAGTCCTCTTTCCTCCATTCATAGGACAAATAGTTCTTTTAATGACTTTATTAAACGAAAATCACCATTTCAATCAGCCAATGCTATTGTTGCTCATCTGACGGGCACGTACATATGTGTATTTATTTAAAACTATCCTTTATTTAAGTTAAACCTCATTTAAGGTTAAGAGCATGCTAAATGCGTTATAAAGTAACTAACATCTTACACATGGTTTCCCTATTTCACGCTGTTCTCGAGAAATAAACAAACCTCCAAGCACGTGCGTGAAATGACAAACCAACTTGGATAATAATGGGAGACTATTTCTCTTTCTTTCTTTCATTTTCAAAAATCGTCGCAAATATCTGCGCTTGACACACTTTTGCTAAAATTAACGAGGTCAAAATTCGAATAGCAAAAGAAACTAATTTGTCTTGAATGCACTCTTTAGTTAGTAAATATTTATTTATCAAATGGCAGGCTTTATGATAGTTATCATTAGCCCTTTAGTTGACTTCAGGCTTCACTGAGAGAGAGGAACTTCAAAATGAAAAAAGTCGAGAGGGGGGGGTGAACAGAAGAGTGTTTTAAAGATGCAAAAGAGACAGACACAAAGGTAGATGAAAGGTGAGGTAAGTACTTTGAAAGTGGTCGAATGACTTACAGTGGGGTCATGATAGCTTGAACTCAGAAGTCAACTGCAGGTTTATAGACGTTTTAGCCGTATGAGTATGCGTTGCCTAGGCTGCACCACGTGGAGGTAAGTCTATCGCACACCCCAGTTAGTAAATATTGCACTCCTGGGGTTTCAAAGGACTCTAAAGCAACCACTCTTTGATCAAATCTCAATTTCACGATTTTAGTAGTAGTATACACCTATAGAGTTTAAATTAAATAAGGGAAATTGTAATACTTGTACAGACCCATATCACCATGTGCATACCTTTGTGCAAAACTTTGGTCTAGCTTAGTTCTAAACCAACTTTCAACATGCCTGAGAAAAGGCATAAGACCACAACAGCCTCACCCTGTCTCATTTCGTTTGCTCCTCAAAAATTGACGCTCCTCTTCCAGTAATTACGCCTCCTTCCAAGCTCCTTCCAGGAATCAGGAGGTCAGTGGGGGGGGGGGGGGGGGGGGGGGGGNGGGGGGGGAGTGGAGATATCTGCACGCGTGGACATTATTTTCTATTACGAAGTGTTACTTAACGCAAAACGCTGAACCATTTAGGGGTGAGCACGAGAAGAGAAACAACGTATTTATTAGGTTAAACCAGCAATCGTGAGAGGAGAAATTGCGCAAGAAAATAAACATGGAGTTGAGGTCACAAAGAAAATAAGATCTGGAGAAGTTCGCTCGAGACTTAACATCCCTCTCCCCTTTCTCTAGGTTTATCTATTTTGACGCTTTCGGGGAATTCAGTAGCAATTTTTTGGCACACTTGTCGTAGGTCTATCGTAGAAAAGTCTTCGACTAGATGATTTCCATTTAATTCTGCCAGTCAGTCATTCAAGTGGACTCATATGCACTTATTCTCCATTCGTGCTTTTAATAATGAGCACTTCACCCCATTAAGCCCAAATTGATTATTCTGACCATTTGTTACTCCATATCCGAATATTTAATCTCCGGTGGACTTTGACACTGACCCTACTGAATCGGCATTGTCAATCCATGTTCTCTCGGTGGCTTGCACTTGAGGTTGTCAAGTGGTATGTGCTTAGCTGCTTCATTTGGTAAAATTTATTTAATTGAAACTACTATCTCTACCTTAAAACATTTATTTATTTTATACCAAATGGCAGGCGTTTTGATGGTTATCATTAGCACTTTAGTTGACTTCGGGCTTCACAGAGAGGAAGGAACATCAAAGTGAGAAAAGTCGAGATGGGGGGGGGGGGAG
>UZAE01012732.1:0-14458 GCA_900617975.1 Rodentolepis nana | reverse complement strand
GGGGGGGGGGGGGGGGGGGGGAGGGGGGAGTCCGCGCGCTCCATTCGTCAACCGCCTATCGGCAAGTAAAGCGGTCACTTCTGCTGTACAACAAGGATAGCAGGGTTTCCACCTACGAGAACTCACACCCATCGTATTCCGCTGGAAGATACAGAATGAATTGCAAATGCCACAAAAATAAAGCCAAGGCACCGGGAGAATATAAAAGGTCCAAAGTCAAATCATCTGAATAGTACTAACGCTACCATTTAGCGTTCATATTCGTCCTTAAAATTCTGACACCTTCCAATCTCTCCAATCTGCATCCGGATGCATTATCTACCTCGAGATCTAACCGCTAATCCCGCCGGTCTTCTTCCGTCTGGAGAGAAGCGGAAAGCAGAAAACCGATTTATTTCTGTCTCCTGAATCTCACTGCGTAGGCTGACTCTTCGTGAAATGGTAAAAATTGAGGATCGTTCCTGACCGTGGAAGTATCAATTAGCACAGCGACATAGAAATATCGATGTCGTTAACAATACGTTCGTAGTTGACAAAGCAGGATCAATTAAGATCAGGCATACAATTTAGTTCCACAAATGGCATTCCTAGCAATAAGTAAAAAGTGAAGTTGACTTTTAACCTGATCTCGATCCCACAAAGCTATTTCATGCCTGGTCAGTCTGACAATGAACCGTGGAACTAATATCTGCTGAAGTTGTGATTATGAATAGCATCACCAAATTTAAACCGATTTTCGGACTTCGTTTCGGATCGCCACCCAATTAATTTCAAATGAATTTGGTACATCGTTCCCACTTATGAGATGGGGTTATTGTTCAATTTCAATAGGTACAAAATGAGTTCTCCTGTGCACCTTTCGATTTATTTGAGTCAGAGGGCTACCTGATCACCCTATCTGGTCTTATTCCTGGCTTGGGGACTTATCGCCCTCGGCGAAATGCACTGTGCCACAAAGAGTTAAAATTGCCACAACACCAAGGAACTAGTTTTGATGGAAAACGTTGGAATAACCCTAGCATTATAAAGATCAATACACTTGTTTGAAGTTCTCGTTAATTTCTGTTGCGAAAGCAAATGAGGGAGGCGGGTTTGAGTTGGAGGAACCCGAATGAAATTGAAGTAGATCTGAGTTTGGCCGTAAAGCAATTCTATAAGTGACATCAAATTAGGCTAGATAGCAGTTCCAAACACCGATTGACTTCTTTTGGCCACGAGGAAGCATGAGTTCTTCCCGAATTGGAAGAAAAAAAAACAAGATTTTTGGCACGACCATAAGAGCATTTTTTGTAACTGGTAACGAGTGAAAGGGATAGGAGGAAGAAGTGAATAGCGTTAGTATTGATCGAGGATCAACAGACAGAATGGAGATCAATAAGGCTGCAGAGAGATTATGAGTTCTCTGTACGTTAAGGCCAGTGGAGTGAGACAGTAGAAGCTCCACACAAAGAGGGATCGAGCAGATATGAGTCAGGGTCAATCAGTTGGTAAATTCCGGGGGAAATTACTTGTACCTCAGAGTATCTTCAGGATCCTATTGGTAATAAATAAAATTACCCTTTCAAAACCCGTTGATAAATGACATCTCAAATTGCACAAGTCTAAAGACCAAATGATAGCGCAATTACCAGAGCAGAGCAATTGGCTCTCAGATTGATCTCTGAGATCTGGAGCTTGTATTTTTAAATAACTGTTTAAACAGTTACTGCTATGCCAAAGATATTCTATCTGCTGTTTTGCCTAACAATACCACATAATTGACGTGTACAGCATTCATGTTTATCACGACGGGAATTTTATAAATATATTCCTTTTAAAATAAAACAACAGAATCAAAGTAGAAAGTAGTAAAAAGTAGCTAATTCGAGAATCCAATCAAATCGTAACTGATGGCACACAGCCGCTAAAGCGTTTGTTTGTGGAGTAATAGACCAGTCTGGTTAATAGAGGAAGTGACAGAATTCGAATTTTTCGCTTGGGAGATTCCATGATGGCATCCCTCTCTCCCTCTCTACTCAAGATGATAGTCACAATGCTTTGCTTGCTGAAAAGACGTTCAACACCTAATTTCACTCCTCACTGAGATGTCAAAATGAAGATGAGATTGAATGCTTAGAAAACTTACTAAGAATGTGAACTCTAACTGCCCTATCTTTGCCTAAAGGTGACAAAATTTTCCGCAAAATTCAGGAGAGAAAATGATTAACTATGAACGGCATGGAGATACTTGCAATCACATGCCAAGTAGTCTTGTTAACGATTGGCCTTAGACATTGTCTAGAGATGAACTGAAGGTTAATGCAGGTGAATATGTTGCGGATGGGGAAAGTACAGAATTGCAAGAGCGTGTCGGTGCTGCAATATTGAGTCGCACTAGTTTGCAACAATTAGAGGTTGCAAAGAACACGAGCAGGTAGAGAAACCAACCGACTTCATTCAAGAAATATTTATTTACATTTCAAAATATATATATATATATTTATTTATTTCAAATGGTTCATAATGAAGTTTCAATATTTATTTATTTATTTCAAATGGCCGGCGTTTTGATAGTTATCATTAGCCCTTTAGCTGACTTCAGCGTTTTGATAGTTATCATTAGCCCTTTAGCTGACTTTGGACTTCGCAGAGGGAGGAAAATCAAAGTGAGAACGATTCGGGAGGGGGAACAGAAGAGTGATTCACAGATGTAGAGGAGATAGACAGACACAAAGACAGAGTAAAGGTGAGATGAGTACTGTGAAAGCTGTGTAATATGACATACAGTGGGGTCATGGTAGTTTGAAGTGAGAAGTCAACTGCCGATTTATAGATTTTTTTGCCGTTGCCCAGGGTGTATCACATGGAGGTAAGTCCACAAATTTAAGAAATATAACCACCCATCATACGCAAAACACCTTGAGAATGTTCACGAAAAGGGAATGCATCGATAGGTCCGATGAAGCCAAGGGAAGGCAACAAAATTAAATACTAGTAATAGAAATTGGGAAGGCTATTAAGAAAGGTTTGGCCCATTGTATCAACTGTGCTATCGTCTGTACGATTAATTTTGCCACATCATATTTTCCTTGAATCGTGCGGTGTGCGATAGACTTACCTCCATGTGGTGCACCCTGGGCAACGTATACTCATACGGCAAAAAGTCTATTAACCGTCAATTGCCTTCTCACTTCAAACTACCATCACCTCACTATATGTCATATTTGACTACTTTCACATTACTCACCTCACCTTTATTTCTACCTTTGTGTCTGTCTCATTTACATCTTTGAAACTCTTCTATTCCCCCCCCCCCTCTCGATTTTTTTTCACTTTGACGTTCCTTCCACTCTGTGAAACCTGAAGTAACTATCAAATCGCCTGCCATTTGATATAAATAAATAGAGTATGACCAAGATAAAGGAGGCGTGTTTTCTTTATCATACGGTGAGTGATAGTGAATGTTTGCGAGGGGTCACGTGATACACAGTAGCCAATTTGTTTAAACTGTGTATTGCTCAGTGCTGCGCCTTCACCTGTTAATAGCGCTTGTGAATACAGTCCTGCTGATTGCCATTTCAATCGAACAAAGAAGGTTTATTCTTGGAACTCAGTTGTAATCATCACCACAGATTATCCATAGAGAGCTGATCCCGTCAAAAGCGTTTTCCTGAAAATGATTGCCAAACTTCGAGGTACAGGTTCAGTCATTAACGCCTAAAGTAAACGCGTTCTTGCGATTTGTTCACTGGAAAATATCCAAAGTGTTCACGAGACTCTGCCAAAAATAAGTTTGCAGGTACCAATCAGACATCTGTCCTCCAAGTTGAATATCAAATGAATATTATGCCAGAACGCGCATAAGCAGTTAAATACACGAGCGCAAACATTGCGACCTACAGACCGTGCAAAACGGAAACCTTGAAGCGAATGGATACTGGTGACTATCTGGCTTAAAATCATAATGGTTCTACAAACAATGCATTATTTCATCTTGGTGGGTACGTCAACTCTCTAAACAGTTGAAACGCCTCGATATTCCTCTAAATAAGGCAACGTGGTCGTTTTGTGTACAGTTTCAGTCCAGTGACTTGTAGATGCCATTTTCTTTAATAACATCGAGAGTAATGAAGTGTGCGTTACAAAATTTATTTATTTATTTTCACAAATATCAGGTTTTTCAAAAATATATTTATTTATATCAAATGGCAGGCGTTCTGATAGGTATCATTAGCCCTTTAGTTGACTTCGTGCTTCAGAGGTATCATTAGCCCTTTAGTTGACTTCAGGCTTCACAGAGTTGAAGGAACATCAAAGTGGGAAAAAGTAGAGAGGGGGAACAGAAGAATCATTCAAAGATGTAAAAGAGCCAGGCGCAGGGATAAAAATGTGAGGTGAGTAGTGTGTAAGTAGACGAATATGACATACAGTGGGGCCATGGTAGTTTGAAGCCGGTTAATAGACTTTTTTGCCGTATGATTATACGTTGCCCAGGGTGCACCACGAAGAGGTAAATTGTTTTAACCACCCATAGCTCAGCTGACGACGAAATGGGCGAGTTTGCGTTTTGCTAGCAAGATAGCGTTAAGGCGCATACTTCACGATTTTCAATGACATGCGTCCATGAAGCTTCCAGAGAAGCGCCTACAATTTCCGCAGATTTGTAACCTCACAGAGAGCATGATCAAATCACCTGTAAATCTTATTTTTGTGTTAATTTAAGGGGTCAAATGTACAGAAATAATCCGTAAACAATTGAAGAGTTAAAAAAAGAACATTTACAATAAGATTATGAAAATCACACCAAATGAATTGGTAAAAGTTTCCGAAAACAACTTAAGACGTTCGGAGCTGTGTATTGCTGCGGATTGCTACACTAATAGACCTTGACTTTTCCTCTGTCATCTTCATGACAAGATCCTCATGTTTGGAATTTGCTCCCGGAATTATCTGAGCTACCTCAGCGATATAGAGGAAACAGATGTAAGACATGGTATACTTTTATTTGGATTGTGTGCGTTGTTCAAATGGAGCTTTATCATTAAATACTTTTTTGGATTCGGTGACCCTCTAATGACTATTGATTAGTTGAGAGGTGACTGCACTTGTGACCTCATTTGCCCCCATGCGTAGCAGCTTCGTGACCAAGCGTTCCAGAATGTTTGAGCGCTCATGGCGTTGCGTAGTCTGATTGTGTGCTCTACACAAGCAAGCCAACTTTAAAATTACAGCTTCAGGCCGTCACAAGATCGATATGTGGATGCTGTGCTTTTTATTGATCAACTTGCAGGTTCGTCAAGTCACGATTCACAAGCCTAATAGGCATTGGTGTCGATCCAGTGATTTTGATAGCAAACTTTATTAAGTACGTCCTGGCAACATGAAGGTTGGCAGTGATAAATTTGATATCAAATTGACTACAACCTGCCTTTCTTCTATTTTATTATTAACCACTATAATAATCTGGAAACACAGTCACTTAAGTGGTGAAAACTAAAGTTTTAGTGAGTAGTATTTAGTATTATGATAAACAATTGTTATAACTTATTTCAGTACAACATAAATGTTCTTGTTAAATACATTGATGCGACATAATATTACTTTGAGTGTAATCAAGGGTAATACATATTAACAAAAACTGTAAATTGAGGAATATTTTCTACTCAAGGCACAATTATTATTTAAGTTTACACTTTCAAAAAACCATTTTGTGCAGATTAAAGGTCAATAAGACCATTAAATCAGACAAGGGTATTTGAGTGAAATTATTCCTAAAACCGCAATCATTCTCCTCATACTTTCGTCAATCGGTTGACCTCACGCTAGAGACTTATCGCCCTAGGCGATATTTAGCAAATTATTTCCCTCTATAGCTACAAAACTGGCAGACCTTTGATTAAGTAAGGATTGAAAGTGCAACTGATTGAAGTATGGGAGTTAAAAGGCTGTTCATAAAGCGAGTGCTGAAAGAACGTAAATCGCGTGTATATTAAAAATCAATCATAAATTTGGAACACTGAATAGAAGTATCATTAAGATATTCATTTCTGTAGTCATTTAGAATGAAAGGAAGATCTTCTTGAATCATGGGGGAACGACGACCAAATCCCAAGTTCTCTGGAAGAGAAACTAGCTCAAATATCAACTAGTATCTCGGATCTCTTCTTACGAGAACTACCCTCATTCCCCAAACTTCTCAATACTTTGCTCTACAACTTCACAGATTGAGAATTGAGCACTTTTATTACACGTAACTATTGCTCACCCCCCCCCCCCCTTCCATCAACGCAGTCAGGGACTTGTGCCACTAATCTACTAGTAAGAACATGACGTAAAACGATGGGAATCGGATTTAGTCTACAACTTAGACAATTCCGGATACCTTTAATGTTGGTGCAAAGAGGATGATTTTCAACCTCAAAATTTGTGATGAAAATCTGCTCACGCTTATTAAACAAAATGCAAATTACGCTTAAAGTGGGGACAGTGAAATTATCCTGGAGGTGGTCAAACGAGAAACTCCACAATTGATTACCTCTATTTGCGACAAACGAGGTTGGCCAACGATGTCTTCAATTAAGCACTGATCACGCGAGCCCTAACCTAATGAGAATACAATTTTTATATTTGCTGAGTTAACACTGACAAAGATCCAGAAAATCGTAACTAAACCGCATCTATCACATTAATAAATCGAAGATATTCAGTAAATTATTCACCAGTTCAAAACTCTACAAAGAAGTTTATTTCAAGTTAAAAAGGTTGGAATGCATAGGTTGAGAACAGAAAAGGCAGATAATCACTCAAAGGTATAAAAAGAGAGAGAGCAAATTGAATGGCAAAGAGTAAGAAGAGGGATGAAGATATCACAGCGCGTCGAAAGCTTTCGCTCTATCCGTAAAAGTTCCGAGGTTTGTCATGTAGGCCTTTCGAGCTGGCGGACATCGAGAACCACTTGATTTTCTAGATTGGAGAAGTACTTTAGGAGAGAAGTTTGGAAATTTGGTGACAGGTTGAGATTGCGTCACTGACTCCATCTTCGCTATTTCAACCGCTTCTTGAACTACTTCAGCCACCAATTTCATCGGCACTTCCTTTTCAATCTTCGCCGCTTTCTCTTCATTTTTTATGTTTAACTGTACTTCCTTAGACTTAGGGGGTTCTTCCTCTTGAGCCTCAACAGGATTTTCTACGATTTTCAACTTATTTTGAAATTCTTCAACCTTTACTTGTGTGTCTTCTACGTTCGATGGGCTGTCTACTTCTAGCGTTTCTTTCCCTTTATCCTCTGCCTTCTTATCTAGTTTCGTAACGATACCTTCAGTATGTTGTGGTGTTGTTGAAGGACGACTGACTGGAACATCAACAGGATTTTCTGGGGGCACAATAGTTGCGGTCATTTCTTTAGGAGTTTGAGAAATAATTTCTTTAGGAGTTGGGATTACTTTCGCCTGCTCTTTATCTTTTCCTTCTTCATCTTCCACTTCGGACTTCTGCAAGAGAAACTGGGTAGAAAGTAACAAAAACAAAACTATTTGTGTTTATGCCCTGCGAAATGAATAAATAATATCCAAATTCCCCAAGTATAATATTCACTCACCCAGAGCAATAATTTTACAATTTATCAGAAGATTTTGCATAAAAATCACCAAGCTACAATTGCTTAATAAGAAGGCTAGAAATCATATGCAAAATCGACAGAAATGACCCTTTAATGGAGTCCAAAAACAAAATACTATTCATATACTTCAAGAATAAAAAATTTCAAGACCAATGGAACCGATAATAATTAAATTTACGGCTAAACGGATTTTTCGATTTCAGAAGGAACTCCAAAGATAATGATTAATTTATCATTCGATCTTATAAATACAATAATTGCCTTTATCAAATAAGTGCAAAGCGAATACTAATATAAATACTGATTTTGTACTAACAGCTTGATTCTGAGGTTTGCCTTACCGCCTGAATTTAAAAACAAACAAATGACCAAGAAAAACGTTAAATGAAGTAGAAATAATTACTTGACTTCAAAATTTTGGCTTCTAGAAGAGGCAACTTAGAACTGTCAAATACAAACTAAAATTGAATCTCCGAAAGCGCATATTATATAAAAGGATTTAAGGAACAAAAAATTTTGATACAATGAACTGCTTTTTATATATTTCTCTTCAATTGCTCCTTCTCCATGAACAAGAGGTAAACCATTCATACTAACTCATGAGTTCAGTATTAGCATGCGACCTGAGAAGAGCATACTCTGTGGTTGGCAGAAAAATGCGACAGCGTTGACCTCTCAAACAGGTACAGATCATTAGCTAGACTCTGAACACACCTAATTGTTGAATTAAATTTAAATCACACAAAATTTTAGCAATGGAAAAGTTTGTTCAGCCGCTTGGTGAGAGGGCAATTAAAGCCAAAGTCCAAGATTAACCAAAGTTCAGAAATATTAAACGAATATTAGATTAAAATCAAATGAGACATATCTCGATAAAATAATTAGAAAAATAACATAAAAAATGAACAGAATATAAATAAGTATGCTAAACTCACTTCTTGGAAGGTAACTTTGGAGTCGTCTAAAATTGAAAGACTTTATTAACTTCTACAAAAATGCGACAAGTCAAACATGTTCTGGGAAAAACCTTTAATTTCGTCAGAATGGGTAGATTGCTGTTTCCAAGTGTAAATGTTTTTAACTTCTGGCAATGTGTGACTGACAATGATGGACCGATCCTCATAGAAAGTACGAGCTTCCTCGTCCAAAACGAGAAGACAAACTTCGTCACCTTGTTGTCTAATGAATTCAACAACTTCTGGATGAGAGAGGGCCACTGGGGATAAAAATAAAGCCAAACAGTAAATAAAACAGTAAAAAAAGAAGATATGAGAATAAAATTACTCACAAATATTTCTCCCATTCACTTCAACTAAGAGATCCCCATTTCTCAGGCCAGCCCTATCAGCTAAAGAGCCGGGCTTTATATCTTCAATAAAGTGGCCAGTTTCATTTATCGTTACGACAAGAGCAAACCCAAAACCATCACCGCTATTATCATTCCGCATGCAACAATATCTTGGGAACGGCATAGTAATTCTTAAAAAAAGCAAGACAAACGACCCAAACCGCAAATTTATAGTTCAAAAATGGGACAAATTTCTGTATTTTAACATTGTTGCATTAAAACAAATGTCAAACTTTTTATTAATTCAATATCCTTAAAATATATTGTTGATCTCCAGATGCTGAAGATTTGAATTAATAAAAAATGATGATGTGAACATAAAATTACAGCTTTTAACTGCGGTAGTAATTATTTATTTTCAACTCGGTGAACGATAGGACACAAACTGAAAATTTTATTTGAAATATTTAAAAATTTATCCTTTTGATTATATTATTTTCTAGTTTATATGAGAATCAATGGTGGTTGCATCTTTAACTAACCTATTAACAGCATTGGGTTACCACTGGAAAATTACTATATGGCTCAAATTTGCAGAAAAGTTTTGTTCTTCAAAATCAGTTTCATAAAAAGCGGCAGATCTTAAAACATTTCTTTCAGTTAGTTCATTGAAAGATCACTAAGATATTTAGGGCATATTTGGGTTGGTATTAACATACAGCAACAACGCCGGTTTTGTAAGCTTATTGTTCCGATCTTAAAATGTTTAGTCTTTTCCTAAGTTGAAATTTCTGTTTCATGGTATCTTTTTCGGAGCTACTCCAGAAAAAGACAACAGATGCTAACATTAATTAAACCACGTTTTGGGTAAGAAAGCGTGTTCGTTTATCGATTACATTCCACAGATTCTCATTTTATGTTCACATAATAATTATTGGTTTTCTTGAAAAAGTGCCAGTTGGCGAATTTCACTTAGATTCACTAATTAATATTTCAATAAAATTAATAATTAATAAAATATTTTTGTGATAAAAAATATCAAATCATTTTGAATAATAAAATTACTCAAATTTTAATTACTTTTTACATATTTATTTCATTAAAGTTACTTTACCTTCCGTATTTATTCGGATCGAGCGTTGCTTTGTCAGGGTCGTGCATCAATTTAAATAGCATCCCAACTTTACATTCCTCTGAAGATAAAAATGGAATCGGAAAATTCTACAAACGGTAATTTTGCTTTTTCGATATAAATGTGGCCTGTTTTTTCGTTTCTTAATAATTTATGATATCTAATACTGTGCTATTTTCATTTTGCTTTAGATAACCCTATGCATGTAATCATATACAGATTGATTACGATTGCAACTTCATGGGACTTTTTACTTGCCATCTTTTTCATTTATATATCGGCAAAGTTGATGCAAAGTGTAATTTTGAAAGCTAAATTACGAAAACGGTGTTGTCTAAAACGAAAACTGTTAAAAGAAGCAAGACATCAATTATTTAAGCGTGTTGAAGATGATCCTCCATCACCCGAGCTTATTGGTGTCTCTGCAATTGAAATTCAGCATCAACTTCAGCAAAGTGTCATAACACCATTCCAAGCTCTCCGTGTTTATCAGAAGAAAGTTCTCGATGTCCTCGATTGTAATGGTGTCTGTGATATAATTGAAGAGGCTGAAGAGTCCGCAAAGTTGATTTCTCCAAAAATTAGGTCTCCCATATGCGGCATGCCAGTCAGTGTCAAAGAGAACATTGCTATCGCTGGATATGATAGCACAATCGGATTGGTTAATCGCTGTCTAAAACCATGCCCTGAAGACAGCCAGCTAATTAAGGTTCTTAGAAAAGTTGGAGCAGTGCCTTTCGTTACCACGACTATGAGCCCAACCGGTATGTGCTTAGACGCATCCACGGAAATGTTCGGCAAACAAAGGAATCCCCATGATCCAAAACGTTTGGTTGGTGGGAGCTCGAGTGGTGAAGCTATTCTTGTCACCCTCGGCGCCTCTCCCCTTGGATTCGGAACCGATATTGCTGGAAGCGTTCGTTTTCCTGCTGCTTTATGTGGCATTAGTGCTCTAAAACCCACAAGTTTACGATTAAGTACTGTTGGAGTTATCTCGGTTTCGAAAAAAAGTTGTGTCGGACTTCGTCCCGTGTTCGGACCAATGTCTAAACACGTCAGTCTTTTAGTGGATTCCATGCGAGCAATTCTTACTCCCAATATGTTTGATCTTGACCCTCGAGTTCCTCCCATTGAATTTCGCGAGGAGATTTTCACATCTAGCAAACCTCTAACTATCGGAATTTTTGATCATATCGGCGGAGAAATAGCTCCAAAGCCTGTTCCATCTATTGTGAATGCTCTCTCTCAAGCGAAAGAGATATTAAGAGCTCAAGGACATAAGATAGTCGAGTTCAGCATACCTAATCCCGACACCGCGGTTAGTTTGGCAATAGCAGGCATAATGGCGGATGGAGGTGAGAATATTCGCAAGCTTTCTCATTGCGAAACAACAAATTCTCGCTTTAGAACAACGTGCTTTCTTCTCAGCATGCCTACGTTCATAAAACGACTTGCTGGCAAAGTAATTCAGAGCACATTCAGCAGGGCCATTGGCAGTGCAATGCTTGCGACTACAGGTTGTCGAACATCAACTGAGCTTCTAACTGCCCTGAGTGAGGTGTCTGACTATCAGAATGAATTCGCCGCGGCTTGGACTAACGCAAAAATTGACATTCTTCTCTGTCCAGCACTACCCTTCCCTGCTCCGCTTGAAAGTATACCAGATGTGATGGTATTGTCAGCTATTACCCTCTCCTCTATCTACAATTTAATCGACTATCCTGCAGGTATTGTTCGGGTGAGTGAAGTAACGGAGAAGGATGTCGAGGAGGCTCAAAAATGGGCAGCTGAATACAGAAAAACGGGCGATATTTTAAACGCCAAACATAGTGAATGGCAAAGGGATACAAAGGGTCTTCCCTTGGTTGTACAAGTGGTTGGGAAACCGTTTGATGAGGAGACAGTTTTGAGAGTAATGAGAGAAATCGAGGAAGGAGTGAAACAACTCTAAATCTTTATGCTCTCTATTAAAAGTCTTATTTTCCAAGGCTGATCAATTTTCAAAATATGAGTTTCATTTATATTTTTGTGGGTCCATTTAAGAATTTGCTATGGCAAAAAGGCTTTAAAGTACCATTTACTGGTTGTTTCAATTCACTTCGAGGGTATATAAGATTTTTTTGTTACCAGGTAAACGGAACTTTCTCTGGCTAATATCTCAGCGCTCAACTGAGATTTGTGAATTCTAATTTCATGTTTTGTGTTTAATTTGATGCAAGTGCTTTAATGGGTTAATCGTGTACATTGTTTGAAATTTAAGGACTCCTCTATTACGAGGTCATGGAAATTGGCCAACCAAAACCTACTCATCTAGCGATGGGAAGAAAATGAGTTGGTGGGACTTTTGAATAATTAGTGGGAATGAGTTGATTAGTCTACAATTGTTTTTTACCACCAGCTGCTATTTATGAATATGAAATTTAAAACAACTTTATTGATTTGTTAGTTGATCGATCTTCCTTGGGATTGCTTGTAGTGCATTTGCCCTATGGCATCGATCCTCACTAACTTGCTCAATTATGATTTCGCTTCGTTTATTCAAACAAGCTATCAATATTCAATAAAACAATATACTTTAACGGGATTTCTACTCAGATGTTAAAGTGGTGACATTAACGATTAGAAATCGTCCCACATTCAGTGCAAGCTTCATTTTACTATCCCTATCCTCATTTTCCGATTTTATCGCATAACATGCGGGTGGGCAATTTCACAAAAATGTTCCAGCCAGGGTGTTAAGCAGATTGCACTTTCAATACTCTATATCAGCAAGACTGGCTTTATCTAATTGTTAAAATTCTGACTTATTTACTGAGATTAGGGAAGTTGCATTGTGACTGTGCAAGTAGTCGAAGTATTTTTGTTTTTTTCACGGTAAGAGAGACTAGATTCTGGTTTAGCACTCGAACTATTGTTTCCGTATTTCAGCTACTTTGATTTTGATTGTAGCTCTCAACGTCTTGTCATTATTGTTTATTGGCATACACAGCGCCTCTCCAAATTGCATTTATGCGTAATCTAACCTTACACTTACACTGTCTCGATTGTTTCGTCGTGTGTGTGTGTGTGTGTGTGTGTGTGTGTGTGTGTGTGTGTGTGTGTGTGTGTGTGTGTATATAACCCGGCCGAACGCTTTTCAAAGAAATTTTAATCTTCGTTGTATGGAGTTATTTTGCAAAAGTGGTTACTGGGCCTTAGTCAAGGCCCATGTGTGCATCATTTACTGCACTTATATCTTCGCACTCTACTTCCTGCCCTGGAGCAATCCTTTTGCAATAGGACCTGAGTTAATTGGGATTTAAGTAATTAAGCAATTAATTACAGTTGTGTGCTATTTCTGTTAATTTGACCCTATTTATTAAACTGTAAGAAAACGTGGCTATTTTCAGCTTATACTTGGGTGCTTGCGCAAGTTCGATCGAAGTGTTGCCTGATCTGTACAGTGTTAGCAAATTAGGACTTTCGAATCTCTAAAGGCCATATTATTGATTTACTCATCATATGGATACCACTCTGTGCCCCAAATACTAAAACTTCTGTTATATTATTTCTTGATGGCTTCCCAACTCTTTCTTCAGGGTTTTTTATGGTTTTCAAGCATACCATCGAATACACTTGTTGATGCGAATCTGTGCATTATTCCAATTATCAAAGATGTGTTTTTTTACGTTTGCTCGACGGACGAACGTGGGGTTTGAAAGAGTCACCTCCATTTAGCATTCCTTGATTCGGTCTCATTATCGCAAAACCGTTTGTGCTTACTCTGTCTTACATAGCTTATCTTCTGCTCCCTCCAATTCAAGGCTACATTCTCCATCGCTTTCAGAATGTTGTTAAGGGGGGGGGGTATTTTTAAACTTAACTTGATGGTGTTTAAAAGTTTTGCTTTAATGCCATAATATCCTAAAGCGGATTTCTACACGAATAAGCTTCGATTTGTCCTCGGTAAATTCTATTGAAAGGTCTCGTGATTTGAAGTGGCTCCCGGGATTAGGTAAGCTACCTCAACTTTGTAGAGGAGTCAGATATATGATGAATAATGCGTTAATTTGGGTTGCGTTGGGTGTTGGCATGAAGCATTATCATGTATGGGTACATGACTCTGTAATGACTATTGATTATTGATTGGTCAAGAGATACCTGCGCTCGTGCCCTCATAGCTTCCCACTCTGCTCAGCCTCATGGCCGTTAGTTCCAGAATGTACATTCCGAAAATATGCCATTCAAACAATATATCAATGTCAGACTCAGGGGGGGGGGGAAGCATAACGCTTAAATGGCTGAACCAAAGAATCCCTTACGCACAGGAATGTTCTGGAACGTACGGCCATGAGGCTGAGCAGAGTGGGAAGCAATGAGGACACTAGTGCGGATATCTCTTGACCAATCAATAATCAGTAGTCATTACAGAGTCATGTACCCATACATGATAATGCTT
>UZAE01012731.1:20728-32947 GCA_900617975.1 Rodentolepis nana | reverse complement strand
GGGGGGGGGGGGAGGGGCTCGGGAGGGTACCGTAACCGACTTTATGGATTAATAACACTTCTCACTTTTATGAGTTCGTATTAAGTTAACGCAGATTAATGAAGAGGATATTCAAAGTGCTTCAAGTAATTTTAACTTTGCATTTACTCAAATAAGATTGCGAAGAATATTCCATCTTTATAAGTCACGGCAAAGAACGTTCTCTCCCATTCCAAATGCATTTATTTCAACTCTCTTGAGGGTAATTGAGGTGCTCAAAATAATACTAAGCTACCGATAGTGTTTAAGCAAGAGCAAAGGATGCAAAACTTACATAGAAAACTTACAAAACATACTAGTTATACTCTTACTCACATATCTTTGCGACCAGTAAAGAATGTTTCAATCTTATTAAAGGGCATAATGGCTTCAACCGGTAGTTAATGCCCAAACTGATTCAGCGAAATAAGATTAGATTAAGTGACCGATAAACACACATACACACCCACATGCCTATACTTTTAGCTTTTGTCGGCAATTTTGGGTCACATTCCGCGTGTATCTCGAAAGGACCATAGGACCATATATTTGACCCACGCATCTCACCCCCAAATGATTTTTACATTTGTTGTTCATCTGACGGTCAACACAGATTTCGCACACTTTTTCTCGTGATTTCCATTTTCGTTGGTTCTGAACCTTGCGCACTGATTTGGAAAGGCTGCTGTCGTCCACTTTTAGCCATTTGGGAATATCATTGTTTTGCTAATAAAATGAGCAACGGGCTTGCAGACAATGATGTAAGATTACTTTATTTCGGTATGTTTACCCTTGAGAAGTAATCCTCATTTTGAACTCAATAGTAAAAGGGAATTGTACTATTTCATTGTGGTTGAAAAAATTCTACTAAGGAAAAGTCTATGAACTGTGATTGATCCAATTCAAGCCGCTGATTGACGTTACTAACTGAAATTTCTTTCTGTTCTCAAATTCAATCCATTCAGTTAATACAATGCTCTTCATTAGGTTTGTCATGGTTGTCATATAAACATTAGTAAAAGGAGAGATAGAAGCACCTACCGAAGTCGGTTGTGATATAGAAATTTCACCAGGGCTCTCTGTTTTGCTCCCCGATTGCACATCCCCAGCAACTTCTGACTCATTTCGATGGCATAGAGAGAATAATTGCATTCTGATTGCAGTGATCGTATTGATCATTGTAAGGCATTCAAGAGGCACTATAAGGTCCGTCGATTTGCTCGATTGTCGAAGATGGGAGTCTAGTTCAACTAGCGTTCTCTTAGCTGCTTCCCGCAGAAGACTCGAGCACATCTTCCGAGTAGAATCAGCCCATCCTGACGCCTTTACTCGCTCTGGCCAGCCAAGTTCCTCAATAAAGTCTTTTAATGCATAGAGACGGAATATCAATGTGCCCACTGTTCGACAACATCGAGCACATGCTAACTCTGCTGCCAAGTCGGAGTGTTCCATACGTTCTCCCTCGGCATCCAGTACACTCTCATTGGCAGAGGCTGAAGTGGGAGGTGGTGTGATCACGACGATAGATTGTCGACCCATGTTGACACTGGCTGATCGGATTGAGGCGGCGGGATTCATGACTCGAGAAACAAAAGCAAGGGGACGACTTCGGGAGAGCACGTTGAGAAAAGCGCTCGTTGGGCCCACAACTGTTGAGTTTCTGGTTATTCGGGATGTTCGAGCTGCAGAAAAAGGAAAAATAAGCTGAGTAAACATCACTTAAGTGGTTTATCACACAGTAGGAAACTGTAATAACTACAGTCAGTGGCTACTCAGGCAGTGAGTCATTTACAACATATTAACTTCCATACTTTTAATTACAAAGTCGTTTAAAATGTAAGTCCTGACGAGCTTATTCTTCTTCTTGGGGTCTGAGCACTTACTCACCTCTCCCTAACACTCACATTTCAGCACTCATTTGCTCAACTAGCCATTAGTCTTCTCGTTCCTTAAATAACAGTGGTATAATTCATGTTTTAATTGGGTTGCTAAGATCTTAATTAGAGTTGCTGTAAGAGTTAGAGGGGCACTTTATTATCAAAGAGAATAACCTGAATAAGATTTCAGGCCGTTGTAGGTATTGGTTAACGGAGGGCGGGATAAGGTATTCTGCCGATGTGGAGGTGGGGGAGATGAACTGTCGTTCCCGCCTGAACCTGCTCCAGTGCCGTCGTTTGTTGGAATGTGGCGTATTGAACGATTACGCCGTTGCATGCTCAGTGAGCGGTAGCTCTCCGTGTCTGTTTCGGGATGGGTCTGAGAACTAATCGATGAACCCGCGACAAGGTCACTTGATTCTGCTGAAAAACGGGCAAAGTAAGTCATAATGCTTATGCATAAAACATTTCTAGGTATTTGCTCATTTCATTATAAGAAAAATCCTTATTAGTCTTTTAGTTTAACGCAAGAAATAATTTTATGGCTTAAATAGCAGGAAGCCATCATGTCAAATTGCGCAAATCACACTTTAAGTGAATTCCACAAACATTTGAAATTAAAAGGTGAATATTTACATATGGATGATTGTTTGAAAGTATTTTGAGTAAATTCCGAAATTTATTCATGAGTTCAGGGAATCGGAGTTATTTTTAGTGGCACAAATGACAACCCGAAAAACACAAATTGTGACGTTTGTGCAAATGCTAAACTAAAGTTACACAATTCCCTCAATAATCGGTTGATTTTTTTCTATTGTTTCTAATATTCAACAGTTAATCTGTAGTTGTTAAAGCGCCCACGGCTTAATTGGGAGTTTATAAACACATGTCCTCCTCTTCTTCATTATTTTCTCTTAAACCATATAAATACGGTAAAATTTCTTGAAATGCAGCTGCTCAATACGTCACAAAGAACTTGCTGTATTACTTCATGAACCTGGGGTGCGCGATAGACTTACCTCCACGTGGTGCACCCTGGGCAACGTATACTCATACGGCAACAAAAGTCGATTAACCGGCAGTTGACTTCTGGCCTCTAACTACCATCACCCCACTGTATGTCATATTCGACCACTTCCACGGTACTACCTTTTCTACCTTCGTCTTTGAAACACTCCTTTGTCCCCCCCTCTCGACTTTGATGTTCTTTCCCCTCTGTGAAGCCTGAAGTCAACTAAAGGGCTAATGATAAACATCAAAACGCCTGCCGTTTGATATAAAAATAAATACTTCATGAACCTAAAGGAGATGAACACTTTGAATCGTGGTACGATAAACGCTAATTTGTTCAAAGCAAAAATTTCCAAGTGGGATGGAAAAACGTGGGTTTTTCGGATTCTTCAGGAATCTGAATCTAAATTTGTCCCCCCCCCCCCCCCCCCCCCCGAGAAATTCGATGAACTCAGGTATTATGGAACAGTAGAGGCCACGAAAATTTTTTTGAACAAAAATTCTCTCCACCTTCAAGCCTTGATTTAATAGTCTTAAATTTGTGATCGAAAATATTGACTTATTCGATTTAGACCGAACTGTGGAATTTCATTCTAATGTATTTTTTGGAACAGCTCAGGAGCCTATTTTCATCTCTGGACTTCATGCGAAACCTCAGTTACCACTAAAAACAAGTATACTAAAACTGATAGTGAAAAAACCCAACGAGCCACTGAAAGAAATAGTCAGTAAAGGGAGTAAGTTGGTGAATCTCATTCGAAATATGTAAAGCATAGTGCAAAGGGAATTATTTTCTTTGACATTTAATTACCTCTTAAGGTATAATCCCAAAAGAGGCGTGGGAGATCAGAAGGTTGTCCAAAAATATAACCGGTCTCCCTATCTGAAGCGAATTCGTTAAACTGACAAAAGAGCAGATCTGCAGTGCTCTACGCGCTATGTTCCGCAAGCAGTTATGGATATGGTAAATGAAGACCTTAAACATCTACAACAGTGAGACGCCCTATATCTTATTCGAAATCGGCTAACCTTATTCAAGGTGAACTGCAAACAGTACCAAATAAATTAATTACCAAATGAAAAACATTATACAGTACTATATCTAACACTGACGCTAAAATGAAAAAGAATGCTTTCAATTTTTCAACTCTATTTAATTTCCGTAAAGAACCATAAAGCAGTGTTTACTTGATGCAAATCCAATACATAACCATCTGAACAGATGTGTATATCAGACAGAAAGACCACACAAACTCAAAGACATGTAGACGAAATATCTTCACTTACTGAGAAGCCCGAACTGAACAAATGAAAAATATATATTCAAAATTCAGTCAAATAAGTAACAGACTATTTCAGGCAATGAGAGATTACCTATTTGTACTCCAAAAGAGGCAAATACGATAACACAGAGCATAATTGCACAATGGAAAGTGCACACTCAAATGTAACGGGTAAATCGTGAAAGAAAGCTTGCCTGTTTGAGCTCCTTCATCAGACAGTGGTACCCAGGTTTCCTTTTCGATTCCGGCGACTAGAAACTTGGTAATAGATGTCTCCATGAGGCTGAGGTAATTCTCCACTATGGGTGCAAAGCGATCCAATAGAGCAGAGTGAAATTGTCCATTTGCAAGGGTTTCTAAATTGGGTAAAAGGCATTCCATGAATACCTTCATCCGACACAACTAAAGTGCATTTGAGTAATTATTACAACACTTAATGATTAATTAAGAAGAAATACTTTGAGACATGGGCGGAACGAAAACAAATTGCCATAAGCACAGCCAAAAGGGCTTGACTTAATACATTCTAATAGCAAAATCTTCAAATGTGCGATTTAAAAAAAGAGGGAGAAATGGAGTGGCAAGCACAATGATTTCAATATTTTGGTTAGTTTTGGTTACGTCGACACGGAAATACAAATAACTAAGACTCGACAATTCAAATTCTCCACTATAACCGATTGCTTAAAAATTTCTAACGTTTTGACCATTAATCTCATTCAATTAAATCATTCATTGGTTCCTCAAGTACCACTTACAACTATTTAGCACTCAAATTTGCATATTTACTTAATTAAAATGCATGCCTATCTGATAAATCTACTTAAAATGTGAATGTTTTGTAATTACTACTTACTCTTTATATCATGATGTAAATATTTGAATATTTATGGCTATAACCAAAGAACACTTTACTTTGCTTTGGATCTAATATGATGATCTATCGTCACTGTGACACGAAAATACGACTTCTTACATATTGATGATGCCACTTTTGGATCAGTTTCAGTATGAAAGACAGGTTAGAGGCAAAAAAGGAAATTATTAACTTAACAACTACGGGAAATAAAAGTTTGTTGCTATGACAGGCTTCTGATAGATCTTATTTCCTTCATTATCTCCAAAAAAGACAACCAAAAACAGAATTCACTCTCATGCTTTTAACAGCTGATAAGAAAGATAAGCAGACACGTAAAATATCGAGCTGTTTATCGTCTATTCAAAGTGAGGCATGTACTCGGTGGCCTTGAGTAATGCTAAACGTGATTCTAGCGGCCTTTGTTAATTACATTCGAAGTTGACACAATTTTGGGGCGCACTGGCTAATTTCCGAAATCACGATCCTTAAGTGCCACATTATGCTTAGCTGTTTAGTGCAAATTTTCGTTATTTGTGAAGAAAGTGTTCACTACCCAGTCTTTCTACCAAAACATAACCAGTTTAACGCAATACTAAAGCAACTTACCTGAATTGAGAAGGCATCCATTGAGGAACTGAAATACCTGAAAAACTCCCCAGTTGTCAGCTGGTATATTGTCCAAAACATCAGACATGTCCATTTGAAACAGCGATAGAAAGTTCTCTGCGTGTTCCACAAACAAATCGCCATACCAGATAAATGACTAAAATAAATTAGCAGGCCTTATAAATAGTTTCAAACAGCCCATCATTGAAATATCATGTTGAGGCTTAATTTTTCACAAATATTTTAGTTGATCTACTTAAAGAATACACTAGGTCAAGGCAATTATCATGTACTACTGAGTTCACAATATAAGTAGATCGATAAGAAATTGTAACTTCAGCGTAATGTACACAGATTTTGAAAATAGTGCACTTCTCACGCGCAAAACAATAAAAATAATACATGCAAAATGATGCTATGGATAATTATCCTCATTATTCTTCCTTTACTCCATCAACTTAATAGCTTTACAAAAAACCTACAAATAAGCACTACCATTCATAAAATAACGGAACTAACCTTAGCGAAATAATCATCATTTTGTTGCAGAGTATCAATGCAAATTTCCGAAAGTCGTAGAAGATTGCGCAAACGTGTTACATGGGTATCTAGACCAGCTAGGGGAAGGCCAAATAAAGAAAAACGATATAAAGTAGTAAAATCTTTTCCAGCAAAACCCGAACAAAGTTGTCATTTGCTAAAATAGGTGATAAATCTAAGAACAGGCAAGGTTTATTCCTTGCGAGACAGACATTAAATAATTTGAAGGAGGAATGGCGTATTATAAGCTGGATTTCCTCCTTAAAATTAGTGCGACTTAAAACTTATTTAAGGGTCAAAACAGCGTTTTGCTATTATACTCAAAAGTTCACTGGAGGTTAAAACCTCAAGTTAGTAGTTAGCAAATACTACTGGGTAGAGGGATTAAGTACTAATTAAGAGGGGCTTATTTTTCGATCAGTATTTTGACAAATGAAGAGACGAATAAGCGAGTTAATTGTGAACAGAAGATGACATACCATCACTGGGATCTTCATGTTTCTTTGCTGCAAAAGTTAGAAAGAAAAAAGTGCATGAAAACATTGGCGCATTTGCCTTAAATATTCAAAAACACGAAATGCTCGGGGGACATGTCAAATAGGAAGGGGAGAGGGTGGAAGGACGACAAAAAATTAACGGAATGTTGAAAATGTTTTTAATAACTTAAATACGCACCTTCTTGTTGGGATAAATCGAAGACCTTCTCGTAATTTAAAACAGCGGCATTTCGAAGGCATACTCGTACCATAGACCGCACTGCCTCTACTGATGCACTCCCTTCATTTGAATGTGCCATAACCTTAAAAGTTAGAAGAAAGTGTAATACTGATTTTCTATTTGAGTAGTGTACTACTTCTGCAAATATAATAAACAACAAAGGTTGAGCCAATAGATAAATTTCAATTAAATTACATATTGCAATTAAGATACATTCCTAATTAGGCCTCCAAGCAAGTTTTTTAATAAATAATCTTGCATATTTCCTATCCAGTAACACCAGGATCGAAATACGACTCAATATTGATTTCATTGATCCCACTTAAGTTCATTAACCATGTAGCCCATAAATATTAATTCTTTAATAATCCATTCAATCGAAGCTTAGCACTTACCCGATCCAATAGAGCAAGCAACTTTTCTAATCCTCCTTCAGGTCGGTTGAAAGGGAAGTGAAATCGGAATCCAGTGAGACGTTTCTCGAGGAAAACGAGTAAGCGAGTTCGAAGTCTCTGGAAATCATCCATTTCAATGTTAAGTACCGTATTTATACCCTTTTCTTTCCTGTAATGTTAGAGATAGAGGTGCAAAGTCATCACTCAAGGCGAAAGGGGCTAGAACACAGATGTACAAGACATAAATGAAGGGAGAGGGGGAGGAAACGGAAGTGGGTAAATATGCCATGTTTGCTTGCTTTGTTTATCTCAAATGATCATAGTTATAGACCCAATTTATGGTGAATAGCAGACAGTGGGGTAGTAGAGCGGTCAACACCAATACGAGACCTTCCCCTAAATGGAATAGCACCTACTTTGTGCTTGCTTAGGCAATGAAATAATCAAGATAGTTTAAAGCAGTTGGAAGTTCCCGTAGTTCGGTACAAAGCGTTCAGTAGCATCTCCCATAAGGTTTTTTCTTCATTTTATTGTCTCATCAATTTTATTTCAGCTCTGATATAAAGTCGGATTCAAGAATTTCCATGCCCTTGAGCAAAACACATAAACAAATTTATAGACTCGTATTTCAGTCACGCCTGGCTACAAATAAAAGAACTATGGTTATTGGTTAACCAGATAACTGATCTTTTATCACACGGGCAAATTTCATATACAAGTGATTCCTCAATGAAAAGAAGTCATTTGAACTACAGGTCTTTTCCGTCTTCTTTCTAGAGTCTGGGCAGTTTTAGTTCTTTTAATCATAGTATAAGTCCAACTTTAGTGTAATTAAGTTTCTATAGATCCATCAGAGCTACAACAGTCAATTTCCAGCAACTGTTCTTTGTTACCAGTTTTTGAGTATATGTAAGGACTAACTATCCAACTGTACCACTATATCTAAGATGCATAAGATAAGAGCTTTCAACCTAACTCAATCTTCCTTATATAACTCAGGGATAAGTACGCAAAGTTGTATATTGTGAATTCACGTGGTATAAATTATTGATGGCTTATTTTAGGTTTTTTTCTGTCTTCGATGGTGGTCCTATTCAAGTCCATAAAGCGATGGATTTGTAATAAATAAAGTTCACTTGCAGTTGAATACTTAAAGCAATGGTCCATTTATTAAAACCTTTAAGAAAGGACTAACGTTTTTCCTTGAACGTGGTCAGCACAGAGAACGTATGATTGAAAAATCAATTCGATATCAATCATTATATCCTGTTCGCCATAGTTTAGCAATTCATTGAGAAAGAGGAGATTTCGCTGACACTCGCGAATACTGTAACGATTACAATACTCATCTAGCACCAGACATTGTGATGGACTTAGCCAACCAAGTGATACGAACGGATCCTGAAGAAGAAATATGATTGTTTACATCGAAAGAATCTTGTGAGATATGGTTTTATGGGCGAATGGTAGGCACCTTGGTTCGGTATTCCAACATTCGAACAAAGAGTTCCTTGAGCAAAGGCAAATGGTCAACTTCGTATGGCTTCACTGCGACTAGAGAGCTTACACCAAGGTGATGAGCACTGTCCCGATCTAAATCGAATAAAAGTTAGCTAAAATTAAAGTTATGGACGATACATTTATATGACTCAATACATATTATGAAGTGATCTCCGCGGTTCAATTGAAGAAGAATGAAATATGAAAGAGAAGTGTTGGGCGGGGGAGGGTGAGAGAATCGGTGGTTTAGTGATAAAAGTTGTAAGTCTGTGAACAAGACCAGACAATTTGGGAGGAAATAACTCTCAATAACTAGAAAAAGATCAAAGCAAAAACGACGGAAATAAAAAGGGAGAGTGAATTGTATCAACTTTCGTAATTGTGGGGGGAGGGGGGGGGAAGGGATGACATTTAATATTTTATTAGATCTCCATAGATTGCTCTCTTTACCTTTTCATTTATTCAAAGCATATATTAACTTGAACTATTTATATGGTAAATTCTGTATTCGAGTTTTTGCAATAACTGCAATTTAATACCCCCTTGGCGTAAACTCAGCTGATGTCTATTAATTATCAAATTATATCCAAATTACTTGGTGCATTGTCTTGCAGACACGTAGAATTGACAACTGAAATAAGTGGGCATTAAAATTTGAGGTAGAAATCAAGGAAATGATTCTTAATTCACTCACATTTTGATTCTTTCCAGGACTGTTTGATGCTTCTCTTGTTTAAAGCAAATTTTTCCTATTATCTATTTTGCTTTTAATCTTAAGTTGTCAACAATGTCCTAACAAGCCGCATGTTTCCAAGGTATCAACATTCTGCCTCTTTAACACCTTGCAAAATAATTCCCTCACTACTCATTCAATGGCTCTGTGGTAAAATGGGCCCTATCAAAGGTTCTATTTCGAATTGTCGTACTCTATTTGAAATTTTATCCAAATAGAAGTAATAGGAGAGTCATCTGGAGATATAGGTCTCGAGACCCATCTCAGAGAGCGTATCAACCTACCACCTTTCCTAAGTTGAGTCTTTGAAATCATTCGAGTAGTTGGCACAGGTTTATGAGACTGGCCGGTAGCCCGGTGAATAGCCTGTACCCAAGAATGCAACTCGGTCTCTTCAAATACTGCGAAGGTGAGTGTGTCTCCCTCCTTGACGAGATTGAAGAAAAAGCGTGGGAGTCGACGGCTTACGGAGATACTAGGCCCACCAAGAGCAGTGACTCCAGTACCATTGCCGCCATTATTGGCATCTTCACTGCACTGCAGAGAGGCCACCTCACGAGATGTGGGCACCATCACAACGGAGGGGTTTTTGGATCGGTTGCCGCCACTGAATGTAACGGAGATACTTCCAGAGCCCCCACCCTTCACTTTGTTCAAGGAGGGCATTGAAGAGGAAAGAAGCCCCCCAGATTCTGTTGCCAGCTCGGCTTTAGCAACTGATAATAGCTCTAAGGGAATAATGGGATATTCATTATAGTAAAACATGGATAACTAATTTCATTGATGTATATAAAATTTTGTATTTAAAATCATGACACTAAGTTCCATTAAAAGACTAATTACATCACGTTATAAAGAATAAAACAATTTTAGGAATCTTTTTAGGATGCCAGTATATTACCTATTAAACGAAAATATTGGTAGTGATGCGAAAAGGTGGTTGTATAAATTTGTTGGAAATCGAATTAGAAGGTAATGAAAGGCATAATTTTATAACCTATCTCTATAAGACCTAGACAATTCATGTGAATCTCTACCTCAAATTTCAATCCATTAAAAATGAATTAATTAAGATTAAATGAAGTCACTACTTGGCCTAATTTTATTCTATATTCCAAATCCACATGAAATTTAGCTCTCTCAGTCCTATTTAGCTATTTTGTTCAAAATAAGTGAATCTTCACAAAGAATAAGTCCTCATAATAGGATTGACTACCAAGGTTGAGATTTAAATTTAATTTGACAAGGAGGTATTAGTGATTCAGATCGACAGTGAACCCTTTAATAAGAAACCACCACTCAACAACTTGGAACTAATTTTCCGACTTCAATCTAGGATGGTTATTGTGGTAATATTTTAGTGACTCGCTAATTTATTAACGAAATTTTAAATTTGGAAATTTCAACTGGAAGCAATAATCACATGTCATAATATAGGTATGGGTTAAATGTCTATCCTCTTATCCATAATTTCAGAAATGGTGATTCCCATTCTATCCAGCTAGCTTTCATTCTCAATAGAACTCCTCCGCATTGCTAGCCAGTATTACCACCTAAAAGGAATAAAAAAGTCTAGATTCTGCATTCTCTTTGAACCAAACACCACAGGCAACATTTTGGTACGGTTGAGAGAGTGCTTTGATGTGGGATAAAAGAGGCTATTAAAAGGGCGTGTTCATGGAGCAGTGTCGTAAATAGTAAAAAAAACGCCAAAGGCATCGAGCAACATAGAAAATGGTGAGATACTAAAATAATCCAGCTGACTTTCACAAATCCCGTTACCATGTTCAATAAACTAAATAAGGAGTAAATATAACGGAAGCCGAGGGGGAGTTGGGGGGGGGGGGGGGAGGGAAGAGGGAGTGCGAACACAACGCAATTATATCATATTTCCTGAAGCATTTTAATGAAGGAAAAACAGGGGGAGAGAATTGAGGATGAGCGCACCTTGATTAGCTTCGCAGTAATCAACAGTATAACCCTCAATAACCATGCTTTCGTAAGCAATACTCTTTGCCTCCTTGAAAGCTGCCATTATGAAAGTGTATTGGGAAACCTGAAATGTACAAAAAAATACCGAAAATTAAGTAACTCACTGTACTGAGCATTGTGAGGAGTGTTAATCTACTTTGATTTCGCATGTTGCCTGCATTTAGCGATTGCGTTAAATCATAAAATTTTTGAATGCGCACCAAAAATCATTAATCTCGTGGCCTCTAATTAGGTAGTTATACGCCTTTATCACTCCGCCACCAGTACAAATGGTAACAACCACGTTATGGAATAGCTATAATTTCAGATACCCTTGTTCACTTAGTCATGTTATTTCGCTTTGCCTAATTCGTAAGTTCTGATTGATTTGACTTAAGTGTTGATTCGTGTTATTCTAATTCTACTTAATCTATCGAATTGCGGTCTCTCTGTCGTGTAATTTTCAACTTTTGTTTGTCCTCACTTTCTCATTCCGACTAAGAGCGACTGTAAATGAGTCTATATAATCGTCCGCTTAGTTACCCCCCTCGCCAATGATAAGATGTTTGTTGCTCAATGCTATATTTCATAATTTGGGGTATGCGATAGACTTACCTCCTCGTGGTGCACCCTGGGCAACTTATACTCTTTTAACCGGCATTTGACTTCTCACTTCAAACTACTACCCCCCCCCCCCCCCCCCCCCCCC
>UZAE01012731.1:0-20719 GCA_900617975.1 Rodentolepis nana | reverse complement strand
CTCCCCACTGTATGTCATAGTCGGCCACTTGTACAGTACTCACCTTACATTTTTCTACCTTTGTGTCTGTTTCTGAAACACTCTTCAGTTCCCCTCCTCTCGACTTTTTCCACTTTGATGTTCCTCTTCTCCTCTGTGAAGCTTGAAATCAACTTAAGGGCTAATGATAACTATCAAAACGCCTGCCATTTGATATAAATAAATAAATATTTCATAATTTAAATTGACCTGACAATCTTAGATGCGTTTTTCCTATCTCCCTGCTACTGCAGTGACGATGTAGTAGTCAAGACTGATCAAGTTACTAGAAGAAACCCCAGCCACAACAATAAAATACATAAATTCAAATAAAAATGTTTTTTCTTGCTATCAAGTATGCGAATGGATAACTTGAAGGCTGGCTGCTTTAATATAAGTGATATTTAATTAAATTAGTAATGAAAAATAATATTGCATAAAATAGGCGAAAAAATGTCAGGAAAAGACCTCAGCTATACTGACCCAATAGCAAATTGTTTTAGGCATATATAAGTGTATTAGATTATCAGACGGAGTGTATACGCGTGTGTCTAGACAGTGAATGTTAACAATAAAGTGAGCATAGTATTTATACTGTCATGTTTAAAGAAAAAATATTACACTCTTATTCTCAATTGAAAAGTCATTTTTATTCACAACTCAACTTATTGTTTTCGTAGAAAAATTATTATTTCATTTTTTCCTCAAAGATGGAAATGTACCGTTTTAGTTTAAAGTCGTAAGATTTTCAATTGCCTTATTGTCTACATAATGAGGCCATCATTGAGATCAGAAGAAAAATATTCTTACTTCCTAAGCTTTCTAATTTAGTTGTTCTCAACTCATTATGTGCGAACCCTTAAAGCAAAATGCACAAAATTTCTGTGCAAAATGAACAAGAAATTTTTTAAAGTAGGCATCATTTTGAGTCTGTCATTGGTTTTAGTTCAAATATTTCTCTCCCAATTATAGGTTAGGTTTAAGAAAGATACCAATCAAGTATTAATTAAATATTGCAACCAATCTCGATCATTTGTATTTTGCCTGCAGTTAACGTTCTCTGAAAATTCCAAAAACAATTTAAACATGGATTTCATCAGTGGAAATGAATCAAACATTTTTTGATCATTAGTTCACCAAAATATCATTAATCGTAAAACTGGCACGTTAGTAGGCATAGGAATAGTACCTAGAATTGTTTATTAATTTGTTTGTTTGAGGGTTCAGCCTGCTATATTACTATGCCAAATTACTGCTCAGTTAAAAAATTTCAAAAGAAAAATTACATCTTCACATTATAACACGCAAATCGCACCTGAATTAGACAGATATATCGAATCTTCCACTTCTTGAAGGTGGAACGACCTTGGACCCAACAGAAGCCACAGTGCTTCAGATTTGATGGTCGTTCCTGCCTCACAGCTACTTGCAACTCAATTGCATCATTGCAGCGTTTGGTTGGTTGCAATTTATACCAGGTGGGCAGATGAGAGGTAGATGGATTTGGCATCAGTACAACCTAAAATCCCCAAATTACTATTAATTAAAAGGGAACAGATGAGGGAGGTGGGTATATTGACTTATGGAGGGAGTGCTTACTCGGCCAAGTTCTTTGTGATCCAGTGAAAATGCGCCTGAACTCTCCTTTAAGAGTTTCAATTTTACGCAGGGAAGAGGATGAGAGGTCTCAAACTCTGCGAGAGTGTCCCATCTAGAAAAAGCGAATGACGAATGCTGATCTTACTACACAAGAGTAATAATTAAATCAAAATCTTGCTGTCCTTTTAAAATACTTCTTAATTTACCAAATGCGTCCCATTGGGTAACGAAATATCAAACCAATTCATTGCGCCTGCAAAATATTTTTCCTTCAATCTTTTGAATTCCAAACACACATTTGCCATTTCGCACTACTTAAAATACTAGTTAATACTGGTATACCTATAAAGGTGGTCGAATTCGTCTAGGTGGATAGTTGGAGTTATGAAGTCACAGGACGTCTAAAGTCGGAGATTAGTTTCTTCAACCAAAATACTATGCGTCATCTCATGGGGACGTCATTGAGATATAAAGTGTAGCGATACTATTAGCTATCAAGTTTCAAATGAATTTTCACAGTTTTTTTTCCTCGATTTACTCTGCTTTATACCACTGATATTATTATTTTCAAACCGAATATCATAATATTGTATTTATTTAATTAAGGGAAATGGAATGGTGAAATAGCCCAATACATGATGGAGTGGGGTGTGGAGGTGGGGGAGGGGGGAGGTTGAGAAACAGCTCGAATAAAAATAGAGAAAGTATCACCGTTTAAATGATAAATCTATTAGATAAGTATACATGTTACTGGATGCAATTAACTATTTCATATCAAGCTACTCCGTAGGTCAAATTTCATAATGTGGCTTCTTAGACTTGGAGTAAGAGTTACTTTAAGAGATGATCCAAGCTTATTGATAAGTTTTTCACATCAAGTATTCGGAGACACCACTGTGCTGCCCATCTTAATTTCCTATTTTACATAGACATCAATGCTACTTTAGCGCAATAGTTCAGAAAATACTAAGTAGTAGAATTGGCCATCAACTCGCTTTTTCAGAAAATAATGTCTGTTAGTGGACAAGGCAAACGCGCACGCGATCGCCCCGACAATGCAAACCGTTCTCAATTGCCATTTTCAAATTTAATTCATTTTTAATTCAGTAAATTAAATATTACAATATGTATTCTATCTTTGAAACTCTATATTGATGGCAATATTAGACGAATATAACGACTCACATTGGCTTAGCAGCGTTAACGGAGGCTGTTCGCTGTCGTTCCGGACATCCTTCCACCTCAATAGTGCAGAAGACTTGCTTGTTGCCTACGAGGTGTCTTAATGGTCGCAGCTGACATATCATAATCTAGATGTGGCCGTAAAACATAGAATCTAATACAGTGCCAAGCAGATAGGGAGGTTTGGGAATCACATCAGTTTCCATATACCTCCACTAACAATTAACTTCTTCAATATACTTACCTGAAGATTGAAAGATAGTTGGATGTTCATTTTGGAGATATTTCCCCCGATATGATTAAAAGAACACCGTAATTGCACATTGGAACCGTCCGTCACCAACTGGTGCTGCTGGCCGTCATCTCCTGTTACCCAAGGCATGATAGATGTTCGATGAACAGGAGACAGGCTGGAGATGGCACCTCTACGGACATCTAGATCACCATTCTGTTGAATGGGCAGTAAACCCAAGGTCAATTGTGTGGAAAGAGGGAAGGGATTTTGTGACCCCGATTGTTGTTGCGGATGAGCGGAGTACTTCTTGAGTCGTCGTTGAAGCTGAACTACAACACCAACGGCACCAGAGCCAACACCAGCTGAATAACCATGGGATTTTCCAACTGGAACAGTTTCAAGTTGTAGCATCAATTGATTGAGGTTCTTGATTTGTTCCTCCACGTACTGAACCTCCATCTCTTTGTGTACCATCTTGGGATACCGCCGGTTCTATAACATAAATAGTATATGGTTAATATATTTTGTGCGCATACATCTTTCCAAGCCAAAATGAAAGAGGGCACAGTAAACGCAGGTCTTGTATCTTCTTAATAAGAAGATTACTGACAGACAGCTGACCATATCTGAGGAGATACAATGAATTTCAAATAACTGACAAAGGAAGGACCAAATTGGACCAAATTTCTTCACCGTTTACCAGAAATCATTTCCTCTCAATGTGGGGTATGTATCCGCATGCCCAAACGAAAATGCAAAATTTGTATCATCCACCATGACGCTTAATTTGGTGGCTTTGTGGATAAGGACAACACTGATGCTCTATCTTCTAAACGGATGCAATTGTTCTTTTATACATAAGATCAGCAATGATTTAGAAAGGCACAACTGGGAAACTACAAATATGTGCAAATATTCCAATGAAATTATCACTCGGCATTCATTAAAATAATTCATCCGTAGACAATGATTTACCAAAGTCTATCGCCTCTCCGTATTTTGAATATATTAGTATTAACATATAGGACGGCATAATTTATCAATCAATCAAACTTCCCAAACCCAAAGGGAAAATAAAGAAGAAGAGGGAGTGAAAGTAGCCTGGATCGGTTCTCAACAGATGGCCATATTTAACCATTTCTCTAATATGTCCTCATAAATCAGTGTACATCACTGGATTGCGACCGATTACCACCGACTTCACAAACAGGCACTCTGATTACTCGTCACCCAAACAGTCAAAGGGAAAGGGAACACGAAGTTGGCCACAGATCCTGCACTGTTTTACAATAGGGAAATTGCTGCTCGCTTGATTTTTTTATGATTGGTTCACTCACAATGGCAATCTCCTCCAGGTATGTTTTTCGGTCAGCCAGCTCGCGTCGAATCTGCGCAGCCTGTTCGTCCACATTGTCCAACTACAAAGAGATAATTAATAAATCAGTTGGGGGGGGGGGCGAATAATGAATCACTGATCTATTGCATATTAACCGACACACAAAATGAGCAGATAACTTGCGTTCCCCCCTAGGTGTTTTATTTCTCCTGCTGCAGCGAAAGATAAGACACTAGATCAAACCAAACAAGCAAACAAACAACCAAAGTGGAAGTAACTTTAGTGAATTGAATTGGTTTATTAGGAATCTATATATATTTTGTTATTATTTATATCTCATTTTAGGGGGTGTGCGATAGACTTACCTCCACGTGGTGCACCCTGGGCAACGTATACTCATACGGCAAAAAAGTCTATCAACTGGCAGTTGACTTCTGACTTCAAACTACCACGACCCCACTGTATGTCATATTCGACTACTTCTACAGTACTCAACTCACCTTTTTCTACCATTTCTACCTTCGTCTTTGAAACAATCTTCTGTTCCCTCCCCCTCTCTACTTTTTTCACTTTGATGTTCCTTCCTCTCTGTGAAGCCCGAAATCAACTAAAGGGCTTGTGATAACTATCAAAACGCCTGCCATTTGATATAAATAAATATCCCATTTTAGAGAGAAGGTGCATAACGCCTGGGATATCTGGCGTCAGATTCTAAGTAAAATGAGAAAATGAACCTACAAATGCCAAAAGTGAGCCATTTTTGTGGTAATACTTGGAAAATTGAATGATAAAATAAGTACTCATATAATGAGGCTTACACACCTAATGCAAGCAAGACGATAATTAATGAGGTGGGTTAATTTTATAATATTGTTTCTTTGAAAATTATAAACTCAAGGAAATTTCGACGGCAAACTGTAGTGATTTAAAATTCTGATTCAATTTGTAACCTACTCAGTACACTGTACCAAGCTAGTTTTAATTAATTCTTATAAAAATGATATAATTTAACAACTCTTTGATAGATTTTCAATAAGTATCTCTCGGCCTATATGTGAACAGTACATATACAAGCTAACTCTGAGTGTGTATTGCCAATCTATTGGCCCATGCCTATACCCCAATTGTAGGCAAACGAAAGGCGTAAAATCGTTCCACTGTATTTCGTACCCTTAGTCACCCATTGCTTGCAGTCCTGTCTCCTCTCGATCAGTACTGACGTCTCCTCCTCCTCCTCCTCCTTCCCTCCATTTCATTGACAATTGTTCAATAAGCACGTGATTTTAATGATCTTAGCCATCTAATTCTAAAAAGGCTACTACGCCCTGTTCTGATAAGGAATATCTAAGCTAAGTTGGTATGACTACTAAAGTGGTTTTATACTGGGATTAGAAGTAATTTATTGATTTCGAACTATGCTCACTCTTCACAAGTCCCTTACGTTAAATCCTCAACGCAGCATTTTGATGGATACATGCAAAGTACTTTCTTCATTATTTCTGCAGTCCAGACATGAACTAACCTGACGTAATGTACCGTTTTTCTCAGTAAGTTCACAACAGCATCAGTTCCTTCCTAATATACGTATACTCAATCCATTTCCAAAATCGGGTGTTGGCATCATGTTGACAGGCGATTGGCCAATTGGTGTGTTTACGCTTCCAATGTCCAGTCATAACAAAATGCTTGCACATTTTGCGTTATTTGGAGTTCATGAGCAAACCAGTTTGCTACTGAATATAATGATTTTTCCTGACTCACCAACAAGAACTGAACTACCAAGACTCCCGATTTATATTATACTCACAAGGCTTCCACCTTTTTCAGATTGCAGCGCGAACCAAAATACCAATGGGATCATCAACAAATTGCTTTGTTCTTACTTCAAAAAACGTATGATTTGATATGCATTAAAGTGCTACGGTCTTTAGGGATACAAAAGTATGCATGGATTATTAATGAAGAAGATGAATGCTAATCTTAATCGAGAATGAAGGTAATGTAAAAGTTGTCAGTAACTATTTTGTCCTTATATCAATTATGCTGTTGGATTAAATGATTATATACTTGAAAAAATCAGGATTTGGGAAGAATGAAGTAATATCTAAAGAAATGGATGCAGTATTGTCAAATTAGAGTAGATATCCAACGACATTTTTTCCTTAAACTCACATCATTTGTAAATAAGGATGAATAAGAAATTAGATTTTCATTAAGGATTTTGGTTTTTTAACATTTCCAAAAAGATGGCTTTCTAATTCTAGTTGCATTCCAAGGCAATCGAGAGGGTAATTAAAGTAATTTAAGAAGGCAAAAGAGAAGATTTTACCCCGTCTAATGTCAGAAATGCCTATTTTCAGATACTTTATAATACAAACAGACTATTTTCATTAAATGAAAATGAAAGTGATGTTAAAACTCACCTGACAAGCATTGTACAGAATTTGATGTTCGTACTTCTTGATTGAAAGGATTCGCATAAAGAGGTCATAAAGCTGTTCTTTAGTTGGATTGGTCAACTCAAGTTGGGGAGACCCGAGACGATTGGCTATAGGACATGGACCTTCACCACCTCGGCATATTTGGTCAAATTTCACCTTCCAAGCTCCAATTACGGTCTGCTTGGGAAGGCCATCAATTTCTTCGAAACGTTGGAGCTAAGACATATGGAGTTAGTGAGGCACGTAAAAACACTTTGAAGATCATATTTATGTAATACCGTTTCCAATAAAGAATCTCTCATTATAGATTACTTTATTCCTACTTGGAATGACCTGAAGGTGAACGTTACTGTGTTTTTCTAGGCGAGTTGTAAATACGCTCGTTTACCTAAGTCATGACAAGGCAAAAACAGGTTATTTGAAATTGCTCAATATTTTTCTCAAACGCAATTGTTGTTTTTTCAATACTTTCATCACATAAGTTTGTTTATGAGAACGAGTTTATACTACTCTACGCTGTAGGTGGTTCAGCGTAAATGTAAGTAGAAAACGTCTTTTGTATGCAAACGAGAATGTGTGCTTTTCCTTCTTTTGGATAGAAAGCAAGAATTCGTACCTGGAATGCATAATTTTCTGAGGCTCTCTGAAAACATATGTGGACTCAGACTTCCACAAATCTAATTCCTTAATTTCACTGCGCCATAAAATAAAAGCTCAAAAAGAACTATACAGTTCCTCAAATATTCATTTCGCTTAACCAAACCAATGTTAGTAATAGTAGGGGTGTGCGATAGACTTACCTCCACGTGGTACACCCTGGGCAAAAAAAGTCCATGAACCGACGGTTGACTTCTCAATTCAAACTAGCATGACCCGACTCAATATCATATTCGACCACTTCACAGTACTCACCCTACCTTTTTTCTCTACCTTTGTGTCTGTCTGTCTCCTTTACATCCGTGTATCACTCTTCTGTTCTTCCTCTCAAATTTTTCCCATTTTGATATTCATCCCCTCTGTGAAGTCCGAAGTCAGCTAAAGGGCTAATGATGACTATCAAAACGCCTACCATTTGAAATACATAAATTTTAGCACATGCAACTTAAAAAGAATGTCACCAGTATACTGTTCACCTTCATCAAATGGATTGAATGTGGCTTCAATGTTTTTTAAATCACCCACTGTCACTGGCCCAGTTACCGAAATTCTCTATTTTTCACCTTCGCAAGTGAAGGGCAAAGTGGCAGGGTCCTTCCTCACAAGCCGCTGTTATCGCCAAAACTCAATCTAAACGAGTAGCTAGAACGACGGGGTTTTCTATCCAGCAGCCGTGGATGATGCAGATGCATCTTAGTTCCCACAAACGGTTGGCAAAGCATATAATATTAATTAACCCTAAACTCGCTCGGAAAAGAATTTTTCAATTCTTCGGTTAAGACAGATAGGAAACTCGAATTCTGCCGCTCCGTACCTTAGCATCGATAAGTATAGAGCTGGTGCACATTTAGCTGTGCGCATTATATATCACGTGCAACTTCTGCCGCCTCATTTGGCTTATATTTTTAACTCTCATCGCCACGGGCCTTCAGTAGTAGAAATCTTGCCTGTTATCACCATCTTAGCTTCCTTTATTGATCTCATTTATGAAAAAATCATTGGAAAAGAGAACCACTAATGAAGTCCTAGATGCCAACCACTTCTGCTAAGAGAGCAAATGATAGAGATTAAGGCAATGAAATTGCCAAGCCGCCCTCCACCCCCACCCCCACCCCCATCCCCTCCACATTAATTTTCGTCATATGGGTAGGAAAGAAAATACGCACATATCCACCCCCTTATGATTGAATAGAGGCTAATTTAACTCACCCTCTGCTCAATACTTCGAACAAAAACCTCTCGAATATCATTCATTGAAAAGCCACCAGCAATCACGGCTCGTTCCACAGACTCATTTCTGAGATAGATTTCATCAAAATGCAACACGGCATTGAAGAAGGCTTCATCGCACACTATCTGCAATTCCTTATTTAGGAAGGCCTGTTGTAGGGGGGAGAAGACACAGATAAGAATACAAAAGAAAAGGGAGGATCAGGTAAACTATGTGCTCTATAATTCATGCTCAAGAGATTTGAGGACAAAATTTGCTGTAAGCGCTCCAAGCGGTAATGCTGTTAAGGTTAGAGGGGTATTAGCGAAAACTCTTTGATACGCATACCCAAGCATTCCTTACGTCACATGGGTCATAATACTGTATGCATACTCCCTAAAACCTAAATGGTAGAAAGACAAAATGAGTAACGTAATAAATTATCCAAAAACCAAAGGCCACTGGCCTCGAATGCTGTTTACTAAGTAAACTTGATTATTATTAAGAATATGAATTCACAGGGAAGTCTTCACCTTACAAGTATACCACTTATTGTAAGAGTGCAAGGATGTCGTAGCTAGTATTATCGGTGCATCAGTGCAAAGTTACCAGGCTTCCTCGATAATGCACTGACATATCGATCATTGGTTTTTCACGCAAGTGCCTTTGTGAGCTATTTCTTCATTGCTGAGGCAGTTGATTAATCAAGAAAGACTACAATTTAGCACTCAGCAAAGTCTTTGAATATTCTTATGCCTATTTTTTATGATGTGTCTGTTCTTTTTCCTTCATACTCTTAACCAAAGTGTAATTATAACGGTCTACATCGTTATAAGAAAGAGAAAGGTGAAATTCGAAAATTTGCGTATGTAGAACAGTGATGTTTATAACTGGACCTGCAGTTAGGGCCTTTTAATGAGGCTCTCATGGTTTCAGGCTGTTCATTTTCGGCTGCTGCTTAACTCTGGAAAAGTGAATGCTTCCATCTGCATATTTCCCAAAACTAGTGCGTGTTTTATTACTCAATTGTGTAACTGGCAGCTACGTGGAGTAAGAAATTGCAGAACTTGATTGCATGGGAAATAAAAGTGGACAGGTAGGTACAATTTTGTGTGTGTGTGAACCCACTGAAATCAAAACCAATAAAATAAGCACTAGAGCAAAAATTTGTTAGGAATTAATCAATATAGGTAAATTTAGGAGGATGTGGACGTACGGTGAATCGCTCTCGAAGAACGTTGAGGTACTCACGAGTAACTTTTAGATATCGACGAACAGGATCTTGGGGAAGAGGCACTGTGAAGGGATAAGCTATGCATCGGAGAACAAACACGTACCTAAAGAGGAAGAAGGAGTTAAATTTGAGTCTCCAATTGTCTCAAGTTAGTACTTATATGCTCTGAAGTAGGCAAGGCATTGGATACATTAGTTACATCAATGCAAACAAATCAGGCCTTGCTAATTTTTCGCTGTGCTGTCAAAACGACCGAGATCCACGAACTGCGAACTCCAAGTTAAATTTTTTTAATTTTTACCAAATATATACCCCTTCCAATAGATGATTATTTGAGATTGATTTGGCTATTCGTTTGTCTAGACCCAATATTAAGCATTCTAAATGAATGAATAGAGAGTGATTAACTGACAGTATTTGTCTTCACTTGTAGAGATGTCAAAATCCACTTGCTAAATGTCGCAAATGAAGGTGAATAATTAATCTATCATATTAGTAAACAGGATAAAATTTAGCCCTAAAAATATTTTAAAATAGGATCGCATTTCTCTCAGTAACGCATTAATTAATAAAACTGTTAATTTTGAAAACTTAGTATTGGCAATGAGACCCAAGAAATCTAAAGCTCGTAGGTAGTAGATGGATAAGTAGGCGGTTTATCTATTTTCAACAACATTAATTCGCAAAAAAATGCCATTTTTTAATGGGCAAAAGCTTGGAAAAATAATCTTTTCAGATTTCTTGAAAGCAATGTTTTCGATTAAAGGAAAAGGGGGAAATAATAGGCTAGAGCTATGTTTTGGGTGATTTATGTTTTGAGTGAAAATAAACGTTTGAATTGTGCTTTGAGAGGGACAGTAAGAACAGAGTGGGGAAAGATTGCATCGAAGCAAATTGATGGAAAAAATCGACTTTTTACTAATTACTATCTTTGAAGATTATGCTACCACTATAAACCATTCTTAGCTCCCAGGCTTACGAGACAGAGCAGAATAATGCTATTCATTGAATGATTAAATCTCCTTTCTACAAGCGCGAAAAGAAGAAATCGGCCAAGCAAATATTCGCCCTATATTTTTTTGCGATTCCGGATGTGTACTTTCATAAAATTATTCCAAATGCATGGCTGCTCAACGAAGTGAAGAGAAAATGTTTGCGTGTTTAGGAGCCTCAGAATTAAGTGTCATGAGTTCAAGCAGGAAATTAATATATATTCAAAATTATGCCCGCTTTTATAGAGGGCCTCGCAGAGCTCCCTATTCAATCCACCAGAAATCGCAAGCAATGTATTCTCTAATGCAAATTATATATTCGATACGAACATTTAATAAATGGACTTATTATTAATTGAATAGATTCCTCCTTTTCCAGTTTATAAAGAAGGAGCGCTTTCAATTCAGAGAATCTCGGGGTTCAATTTCAAAGGTGGTGACTAAATCTCTGAAAGAATAATCAAAATGGAGAAATGAAAGAAATTTAACATCACCTTAGCAGAGTAAAAAGACACGGGCACTTTCAATATCACAAAGCTGTTCGAGTATTTTTCGACTGCCAAATTACTTGACTTCAAGAAATATATAGTTCTATGAACCCTCGAAATTGCATGGGAAAAGATGATTACAATGCCATATAAAAGTTAATCTCAGAAATTTAGGAAATAGCCCTTTTAGGCACCTTTTATTGATGCTAATTTTGTACCAAGTATTATTTTAGTAAATTGATTGCAATATATTCGCAGAATGAGATAATAATAATGAAAATTTGTAAGATTAGCGTTTATTCTCTAACCCCAGTTGGCATTTTGACTTAATCTTTTAAAGATTGTTTCTCATAATTGCAAAAAAATCTATTATACTCGGAAAAAAACAAAAGAATCTCGCTTTGAGTTCCCATCAAAACCCCTGGTTTTGATAAATACAAATGATATGGAGAAGGAGTTTTCATCAAAAATACAAGATTGCCGAACCTTAAGGGAGTAAAACTTTCCCGAAATAGGTCCTAAAATAATAATTTTTAATGAGTAAAACAATTTTTTATTTTTTTTTCTAACTTCCTATAAGCTCTTTCTTCATAAAACCATATAATTGATGTAGCATATTACTTAATATGGGACCTAGGAAAGTTTGAAATGTAAAAAAATGATCACATATTTGCGTCGCAGTCATTAATCGAAACAAGGTTCAATTTTCACCCTCTGCTTCAGCAGCATGTTAAGGCAGTCTCAAAGTGTATTCAAGCAACTACAAAAAATTAAAAAACAATCAAAAGCAGTGACTGTTGTCTATTCGCCCAGAGATCGTTTAACAACCTACGGTCTCGAATTTAGTTTACAGCGAGTGAGAGATAGAGAGGAAGGTGGGTGAAAGTGATTAAAATTCTGTTTACAGGGTGCTTAATTGGATTATGATGGTGGATCCACATGCACTGCGTTATCCGGTTTCTTATCTTCCCAAAGTCAAAATAAGTTCAATCCCTTCCAGGACTGGAATTAGACAAAGTGCTGGAAAATTTGAATATTATGAGAACACAACTAAGTGGCATTGGTAATAGTCCAGAAATATTAAAATGTATTCAATAATTGTGATTGTTGGAGTGGATATAGAACTTTTAGAGGCATTAGACTTTCCATGGGGAACAAAAATATACCATAGTTTCATCCATCAATAATCACATTTTAATAAGTCCCATTAATAGGATAAATGCTTCCATATTGCTTTTTAAAATATGATTAAGATTGGCAGATGTGGAGCTTTCAATATTACTTTTACACAAGCAACCGAGAAAAGGATTCTAGTGATTTCTTTCTTGAAGGTTACAAATTTCTTACAGAACATAATTGCCATTTCCAGCTTCGGGATACCCAAAAAAATGAACTAAGCCAGAGATTAGTTCTCATAGCAATTGAAAGACATTAACACTGAATGTTTGTTTTAACTTACAAAACATTTCTAATTTATGTGATATCATATTCTTAAGATGGGGTGTGCGATAGACTTACTTCCACGTGGTGCACCCTGGACAACGTATACTCATACGACAAAAAAGCCTATTGATCGGCAGTTGACTTATGATTTCAAACTACCATGACCCCACCGTATGTCATATTCGACCATTTCCACAGTACTCATCTTACACATCCTCTGCCTTTGTGTCTGTCTGCCTGTCTGTCTCTTTTACATCTGTGAATCATTATTCTTTTCCCCCTGTCGACTGTTTGTCACTTTGACGTCCCTCCTCTTCTCGGTGAAGCTCTAAGTCAGCCAAAGGGCTAATGATAACTATCAAAACGCCTGCCATTGAAAATAAATAAATTTTCTTAAGATTAGGTGATTGCATTACCCCACAACTTCATAGAAAGTTAGTAAACAAGTTTGAGTTTTTGTTCATCGATAACCTTTAATCAGTTTATAACTCGCAAAACCATTAAGGTAGGCTTTGAATATCTTCGCCTTTGTGGAGATTATTAGTGCCATAGAGCTGCCAAGACCAGCTTCAAATCCATCTCCGATAATTTATTCAGCCTTTAATTAGGACGAGTCTGTCAACATAAATTATTTGGCGATATAGACATGTATGCTGATTGATCTCGAACTCGAATCATCTGAGATAATGAATAAGTCGACTGGACGCTTACCCACTATAAAGTTTTCAACAGGCAAATAAAAATTACTCTGCTGATCAAAATAGTTGAGAAATAAATTAATTGAGCTCAGAGTCTAGTTAGCAATTTCTGCCTCCTCAAATAAATCATAAGATGGTCAAATAGTGCGAAAAAGTGGGCTAGAAATACCATTTATGTGTAAATATGTCATGTGTGCATGTATCAATAAGTTGAGAAGATAAGAGATGTCAGTACTTTCGAGATTCTTCAGTACATAATCGGACTGTGGAGCAGTTTCTATGAGACGATGTTTTCCAGCCTCGATTAAGATAATTCAAAAGGTACCTAAAGCCTTAGAGAAACATTTGAACCAATTCAACAAGGGGTTAACGTGAAACAAATATGTTTGATAGTACTGCGGAGTTTTCCAAAAATGGGCTCTTATTCGAATGGGCTGTTAATTTGGGTTAAAAGTTAAAGTGCAGTCTTGCAGCTTTTCGGTACTTGGGACTTTAGCTTAACTCTCTCCATGGACTCTTGTTCAGGTGGAAGGTTATTTGGTTTTAAAAAATTGTTTCATGAAATTAAATTTTCCTTCTAACCGCCCAGGGCGGATTTTCGGAAAACCCCAGCATATAGCGGATATACTATTGCAATGTTTATATGATATGGAAAGCAGAATTTTATAAAACCGTAGTGTTATTACATAGGTATGAACACAGCAGACAGATCATTAGCAAAAATATATCAAATGTGTTTAAATAAGTACAACAAGACTATTCGACAATATTTAAAAAAATAATCATCCCAAAACATCTTTGCTAAGAACAATCCAAATTTGGTTTACTCAGCTTCCGGTTATTACCTAATTTTCTTGAGAAATTCTTTGTTTCCCAAACTCTAAAACGTGGGAGAAGAAAAGTCTTTCAAAATTGTGACTTTACTGGGATTGTTGAGCTGTCAAATCACAAGATGCAAAAGAACATGGATTTTAATTTAACCTGTCGATGTGTGCCTATCAAACAGAAAATTGAAAAGGAAAAGTGAGTGAAATTTGCCCAAGTAAAATTGGAACACTATCCAAAAGGTAGGTGGGGGTTGGGGGAGGGGGGGAGGGGGGGGGGGAAACAACGTAAAACAGGACCAGTGAAGGCCAAATTCACTTTCTTAAAGCCAGGGCAAAGCTGAAGAATGTTATTTTTATCTTAGTTAATTTGTTCAAATGAAAATATTATCATCAAAATTTTGTCCTGTTGCGGATTATAATGAGGAGAGAGAAGCACAGAGGTCAGTCTGTCATTGACACCTATCATAGTCATCAAGTTTTTCCTTATTGCAATCTTCTCCGCAAAGCCTTAAGGGCGTTGAAATCGATTAAAATTCAGTCAGAAGGAAGTTAGCTGTCGATCGTTGTAAAGGAAGCTCTATATTTTTCTAACATATTTTTTGTTTAGAAATTTCAAAATAAAATTATTAGACACGCGCCTACAATGCTTGAACCACCTCTTTCTTGTCATGACTTCAGAATCTTCTGTCGGCAGAATTTAAATTTATGCTTCATTCAATATATTCTCTCTCTCCCTTTCCATTACAAGTTATTTTATACTATGTCAAACAAATAAAAATCAAGTACAGTATATGTGCACTTGTGCTTTAAAATTAAGTATATAAAGCAGCCTCAAATAATAACAATTCATATTTGTTAAGCAGAGAGAATGACAAAACCGGAAACACGGTGTATAGTTTACACAGCATGATTTATGAACACCTCTGGCAATATTAGCCAATTTTCAATTTTTCTACTAATTCCTTCGCATTATTTCCATGCTCACTAAGTTCCTTTATTTTCCCTATTCATATCCTTCGAACAATACTGAAAATAGAAAGCACTGTCCCTCTATTAATGGCAAAAACTTCGAGTGGATATTGTAGTGATGACTTTCCAATATGATAAGTAGGTGAGCAATAACAGCGACTGCAAGAACAAAGAGATGCGTTTTTTTAGCAAAGCATTTACTAAGTGAGGAGAAAAATGAAAAGTGAAGACTAGTGATGGTGGGAGCAAAGATTTCTGATGATAGTTTTTAAAAGTGCAGTATTGAATTCATTTATAATTTTTAGCTTCATATTACCAACCCCTTTCTACTTCATCGATTATTATAAATGTGCTAAAACCTGAAAGCAACAAAGTTTCAAAGATTGGCTGATGGTAACTCTGCAGACTTTATATGTACCACATCAAGTTCAAATAATCTAAACCTGGTTTAACTTCGTCAAATATTAATAAACAGGATATTTGTCCCTCCTATCATATATCCTGCGTTAAATTATCATCAACTAAATCATATGATATGACCGAAAAAACGCCACAAGGCTTAAAAGGGCTGTATTCATGTTACTTAGGGAGAGAGGGAGAGAGAGGAAAGGAAAGTGCGCTCTCCTACGGCGTAAAGAAAGCCGATGTGACCTAAAACGTGATGGTCGATAAATTGCTACTGCTGCTCACTCGATAAGTTCAAGGTCATATGTTAGTATGTACGAGAAGGAGATGGATTGAAGTGCATTGCAAGCCCGAGGGGCAAATCAAAATCTAAGCAAAAAAATTTGTGCTCAAAATTAAGCAAATAATAAATTCAACTTCTCTTTTTCTCAAATGGACTCTGACGCAGCTTCACAAAACTGTGTTCTGATTTTAAAACAAACAGAAAAAAAGCAATATAAGCAGAGATATGCTGTGTGAAGAGGGATAAAAATCAGAATAAATATTCTGAACTGTCCGCTTAAATGCTGCACAATAACTTAAGCGCATAGATGAATATTTCTGTGGTGTGAATTAATATTACGAAATCTCTAACCAGCCGCATGTCTTCATTTTGCCACTTATAATGAACTATTCTATGAAATTTTTTGAAAATATTGGTTGTACCAACGAAATAAAGGTGAGTTTAGTATAGCAAGTAGTAAATTTGTATAAACTAACCAAGTTAAAGAAGGCGCGCTCAGCAATTTCCTTTCTTTAAATACCATTAAAATAGCCTTGTGGAGGAGAAAGTGTACTTTTCTATTCGATTAAGTGTCAATAGCTTAATCACCTCAATTGAAGGAGACTTTAATGAAAGGAAAACTATAATCACCTATCACTCAACACAAAATAAAACAAAATCATTCAAAATTGTTTTTTTCCTTTCAGTGGCTTCCTTTACTTAACTCCGCTTGGTCATTAGCCTATAATTATTCCCTGACATTCAACAGTATAAACCATCGAATTCCAAATTTTAGACGTGAATTCTAGGAGGTAGGAGAATGTTTTTTTGAAAAAATCTCGCAACTCCTTTTCAATCCAAAACAAAGAGACCGCATATAGATTCGTTCAGAGGAGTTGAAAACTCCAACAGGTTATTTTAAAAGAATTTTTAATGTTTATTAAATTTAATTACAACGTGGACTTTCGATTAATCTCTATCAATAGCGTGAATGGTTTTTCAAAAAGTCACAAGTGGCCTAACACTACAAAAAATAACGTCACGTACACTTATTGTATTCATATAAGTGGATAAAGTAGTTTTTGTTAAAAAATGTTGATGCCAAATAAGCAAACATTAAGCTTAATAAATTTAAAATCTTAGAAGCAATTTCTTCGACACAGGAGGAAGTAAACATACAGTTCACCAAAAGTCGCTTTAGTTCAAAGTAAACAGAAGAATATCGACAGAGACGTGCTCTGAAAAGATTGGGAAAAAAATACTTCAGCTGCTCGGAGAGTCTTCGTAAATTCCTCCAAAGTGTTAATTAATTGTAAAAAAATCACAGTATGCTTTTTATCAGACTTTATCTCGAATAGATAAAAAAAGTGCCAAAATCAGTAACCAGGATTATAGTAATATCATATCTCCAATAGGAGGTAATAAAATACTGTACTACATTCTATTCATGCAATAATTTTCTCAATAACTTTGATATTGGCTTCTCAAATTCAAATAAGAATAATACTATGAAAGCAAAGGGACTGGTTGCTTAACATGTAAGGTCGCTGAAGAACACGCTATTTTCATCTCTTCTCGGGGAGTGACAGATCACGATGCTAGCCCCCACTAAAAAGTGATAAAACTTTAAACAAAGAAGTGAAGGGAGAGTTCAGAAATTATTTTGAGGTTAAGGCGGTACCTAATGGAAAAAGATAGGTTCCCTGATTCGCGGTTTTGATCTGCTACTTATAGAGGTGAATGCCTTCAATTATTAATAGTCAATAGAAAATAATCTCTTCATTTTATTAAGTGTGTGAGGAAGATCGTAAGTGGCGAAAAGATTGACGGGATAAACGCACATTGCTCCATATGCCCTAAGGCTCTAGGTCGTCTCCGTTTATAGTTATAAGAAATTTGCTAGTATCATAAAGTAGCATAGCGAACTTACAGTTGCAACCGAAGTTTGTGAAGATCTTCAGCAGCATCAGCAGACGTCGAGGGAACGGTAGAAAGTGAAGCATTCGATGTTCCAGTCGTTTCACTTCGACTTCGATTGCTTTCTACAGTCCCACGCCTTTCTCCAGGGCTGGGATATCTGCTAGAGCCAAGTGGCTCACCACTAGGGCCTATTAAACTGTTTGCATAACTTGAAGCTGAAGTTTCAAAGATGGCAGAACCCTCATAAGGCTGCGTCGTGTCATAACTCGTCACGGGTACAGAGACAATACTGCAAGAACGAATGGAAGAGAGATCGGATGAAGACCATTGGTTACTTCGATCTGAAGAACTTCGATCTTCAGCAGCAGAGAGGACAGGGGTTTGAAGTGTGACCGCCTGATGTTGTGATCTATTATCGTCGGCGAAGGAGTAGATAGAAGCGGAAGATGAGGATGGCATTGGTCGATGAACTTTCATACTGGACGTTCGGGATGTGAGAGGATTGGTTTGAGTTATGGATTGCTGAGATTCGAACCCTGATCGTCGGGACAGAGACTCAGTTTCCTTGACCTTAGAAACAGTTGCTGTTTGTCGGGAGCGACTGCTTACAATTGAATCAGTTTCATCCAAATATTGCGGACGAGATATAACCCGATATCTAAAAGAGTTTTTCAGTGTTTACTTTCTAAACCAATGCTAATCGAAAGGTTATGCCAACTGAATATGTAAAATTCCAATCAGAATATGTGATTAAAACTAATTTATAAACGTATAAAGCTTAAATATCGACTTGTAAGATGCATATAAAATTAAAACCATAATATTATTTGTGAAGTGTGTATATTGGACAAAATGAGAAATAAAAGACTTATTAACTTTAAGTCTTGAATATCTGCTCCATATCCGCCTCTTCGACTTAAACTGGACTCATTAAAGCTCATAGAGTCGTCATCACTTGAAGACGAACTTTGCATCATTGTGAATCTTTTGACTTTTGTCACAAACAAGCACTACATATCAGATGTTATGAATATATGCATATGCGCAGAATATTTTAATTACGCATTAGTTGAAATGCATTTAAGTTAATAGGCTTAAACGAAGATTTCATGTCAGCAGATCCTAATAAATAACACTAATTTAAATATTTAATATTGAAGTTTATATTAATTTATCAGATACTATTCTTCTTTTAAACGGCAAAATGGTGGATTATTGTTTTTGGCATTTAGGAATAACAAAATTTTTTGCTTAAAACATATATGGGTGGTAAATTATGGAATTTTAGTATACAGCTTTTGCGAGAAAGTAAACAATAATGTTGATTCATGCATTAGAATATTGGTCTTGATTGTTATATCCGAAAATAATATCTAATTAAAACCCAAAAGTGTCACACATTAAGTGAAGAATATCACTTTCAATACCCATGACCTAACTGCAACGAACGGAGTAAACTATTTTAAGATTATATGTTTCAAGTTATTTTATGAGAATGTTTTATTTATAAATTAAATATGAGTAAATATTCGCAAAAATATATGAACAATTTATTTGCCTATATTTTAGTGATGACTTAACATGGATATTGTCTAATTAGTTAGGTTAATCAGGATAACCATTGAGTCTGATAATTTCGTAAAAGAATATTCAAATAAGTGAACCTATAGAACTTGAGCTTTACTTAATCAAAGGGGCAAATTGTATGTTCTACTAGTTTACATGTGTCCTAATTCCTTTGGGCATAAAAAATCCTTTATATGGTAGTCCTTATTCATTCTTTTGAGTCGTTAATAAAGAATATTAGGGAAATTAAATAAAAATCCTCAAGTTAGCTTTGATTAAGATATTACACAACTACCTTGCATTTAAATCTTACTTCAATTCGAAAAATGGACAAATGATTGTATTTAAGAGCGAAACACTATATTGAAGTTTAAAATATTCGTAGTAAATATAGAGCTGTAAAACCCTGTTCATATTTGCTAAACAATATATAAATTTTCCGATCATTTTTTATCAAGATTTCGAAATTTTACTTGTCTTATTTTTTCAAATAAGTTTGAATTTCTTGTTAAGCTCAACCATAAGCAACAGTAGAAAGCAGATCATTAAAAATTTAAAAATAGGCAGTATAATTGATTGTAAATGAATGTATATTGGACAAGAAGTCGATAATCAATGTTACCATAACGAAGGTGGCTCATTTCACCCTTTTCACTAACGTTTGTAGCGGATTGCTACACTAGTAAAGCCTGAATGGTTAAAGACTTGTAGCGGATTGCTACCTTAGTAAAGCCAGACCGGTTGAGAATTGTAACGGATTGCTACCTTAGTAAAGCCTGACCGGATTGCATTGTAGCGGATTGCTACGCTAGTAAAGCCTGACCGAAATCTCTATGGCAGATTCTCCAACACCTAGCTAGACTCCCAGAACAGCTAAGCTATAGCTCCACGGATTGCTACGCTAGTAAAGCCTGACTGACTCAGAAATACTATGGCAGATTCTACAACATCTAGCTAGACTCCCAGAACAAGCTAAGCTATAGCCTAGCTATAAGGGAAACTCATCTAGCTAGACTCCCAGAACCAACTAAGCTATAGCCCACATCTAGCTAGACTCCCAGAACCAGCTAAGCTATACCCCAGCTACGCTAGACTCCCAGAACAAGCTAAGCTATAGCCCAGCTATAGGGGAAACAGACGTGTAGCAAGGAATACGTTTATTCAATACGAATATTAATAACGAAATGTGTGTTTGGTAAAGCGATTAGTTATCAGATAACTCTAGCATGATTCGTGT
>UZAE01012730.1:21016-32949 GCA_900617975.1 Rodentolepis nana | reverse complement strand
CTTAAGGATTTTAGTATTGGGGACCCCTACTTGCCAATCTTACTTAGGCGTTAAATTACCAACCAATTTATTCACAAAATCTCCCTTCAAAAAACATTAAATATTGAATTAAGATTGCGAGACAATAAATTACCTCATATTTCCCTTGCAGCAACAACAGAAAGCAGTACCTCACCATCACATCTAGAATTCTGTATATATATATATATATATATATATATATATGCGATGGATATTTCTGAATTCCTTAAGTAGGGGCATAGAATAGGTCCTCCTGACAATCAGAATATTCCATGCAAGGAATGGAAACAACCTCCAAATCGAATGTACCCCATTTTTCAGGTTTGGAGACAAAACGGCTACCCTAGTTTGAATACGCGCACTGCCGTTCACTACTTCCCCCACATATTCCTGGCAAATGCTTTATGGGTAACAAATTAACGTCTCGTTTTTAGCCCTCGCTTATTTCATCAAAATGATAAATAGTATCATTCCATTTAATGCGGTAGTGGCTACTCACCCCGAATGGTTGAATAAATGTGCCTTACCTTGTGATAATAAGAACTTGCCATCTAAGATCGCCTTAATTCTGTAGTTAGAAGGATGGAAGACTATTGGTAATTCATAATGGAAAATGGGAAGCCCTGTCACTTCACAGTTTATTTACAAAGAATGATGCTGTAAGGGCGAAAAATTTGATATGAAAGCCAACAGCTGGAACTAAAAGGACCAATCACCAGCATCAGCACCAAAGCTCTCAACTTCAATTAGTCAGGAACAGATTAAGAGAACTACATAAGCGTAAACCACATGCCCAGTGCTAACGGAAGGGGTAATGGTGTATTAGAAGTTTTAGTACTTCCCTAATTTTATTTAAGTTCAATTATCAGAACGTATTGGAAAGCAGTTTCACACAAACCACACCTTGAAGACAATTTTCCACTGATAAGGAGTCTCGCCTCATATTCTTGGCATCGACCGTAACAGTTTTAATCAGAATTAATAGGAATGAATAAGAATCAAAACCTCGAACAGACAGGCAACAAAATAACCTCAACGTGGCCACTAGGCTATAAGCAGATTTCAAAATAAATTGAGCTACAACCAAAAAGTCTAGAGATTTGAAGAGTACGCGAAAATATTTCAACAAACCTCACAAAGGATCCACCGTTATTAAATGATTCATAAAAAATTAAGTTAAAGTGGAGTAGCAACGATTGAAAACAAGCAACACTGATTCCATTAAATAAACACACGTGCTTAGAAACCAAATGATGACAATTAAACAAGAAATTTTACAAACTCAAGTTGGAAGACAAAACAGGGGAAATGTACAGACCATTACAAATGATTATTTATTTGAAAATATCGACATACATTTACATAAGGACGTCTTTCATTTTGAGCGCTTAATTTAAGCCTTTGATGCGGTGGCAGCAAGACCGGGTTTAGCTTCACCGCTTCCACTCTTCTTCTTCTTTCCACCAGTAGATTTCACTGGTTGCGTCATGATTTCCTTTACTTCAGCATCCTTGGTCTTGTATTCACTCTTATATAGAGAGGCATCAAAAGGCAGACCAGTAATCTTCATTAAACCGTTCGGCATTAAAACAGCAGTAAACTTGAATTGAGCAACAAACTCGTTATCTTTTTCCACCAATACAGGCATTGGAGTGATAACTTTATGAGTTGCGCACTCAGTTACGGCATAACGTGCTGACTTAATATCTTCAACCGACCTGATATTGAAGGGATACTCTTGGAACTTGGAGGAAACTTCGCTGTAAAACTCTACAAGGGTTATGAAGGCAAGCAAAAGGAACTTTTACTTCTAGATGCTTTCATCTTGAGATGGTAAAGAGTTTCTTTCTTTTTAAATACGGTGGGTCTGGCTTGATGTTCCTTAGCCTTTCCAGTACCAGAAGAAACAACAATATCGAAAATCCAAGCCTCATACATCTCAAAGGAGCATTTTTCAATCGCCTTCTTGTGATCATCATCAGGGTTCAATACCATAGCTTTTTCGCCGTCAAAGATAAGCTTCCTTAAGATATGAGATTGGACACCCTGAACCGGTTTGCAGTTAAAGTCCGCCACTGCCTTAGAAACCATATCCGTAACTGTATAGTTCTCATTTCCTGGCTTAATCAAGCGTCTAGCAACCTCTGCCGCAACATTTGCAGCAACGATTACATCAGCTTTTCTGCCAGTTACCTTGTTATCTACAGTGGCTCCAATAACAAAAGTATGCCCAATGACAGATGCAAAGCCATCAATATGAGCACCCAAATCGCTTAAAATTTAACAGTTAAAGAATAAATCTCTTACATTTTTACAAGATCACCATCGCTTAGTTCCTCCATAAAATTTTCCTCACCGCTTATCGGGGAATAGTGACAAATTACGTTGTTTACACAAATAGTGGTGGGAAAAGCGATACCTTTTTTCATCTCCTTTTCCTTTTTAAATATTTTGCTTGTTTCCTCAACAATTCGCTTGTCACCATGTTCGCAGAGCTCAATAATATTGGCACCAGGAACACATTTTTGCATGAGTTCCTTCAGAACAACTTAAAGAATTAAATTAAGCAAAACGAACATACTATGGCAAATTTCGCCAGAAAGCTTATACTTATTTAAGACGGTTTCATCAGCGACCGTAGGCTCCTCGTCCGATTCGTAATCTGACATGCCCGTCGAATAGCCAAAGAGGGAAGGTTCAAATCGCCGCTTGCAACTTAAAGTGCACACTAGAACATTGAATTAATACCCTATAAAAAAGGAAGTTGATAAAATAATTTTTCAGGCAAAATCAGAAAACCTTAATCGATATTTACTTGAAAATTAATTAGAACTGATGAAAGTTATTTGATCATAACAATTTATATTTATTGATCATTTTGAAGACTTACGTTGATGCTCGTTATTTTTTCTTCTCATAACTATTTATAACTATTGACGTAGTCATCACGTGTATTTTGTTTTTAACTGTTTTTGGTAATTTATAATAACAAAATAACATCCATTTTTTTCACAAATGATAGCAAATTAAAAGCGTTTACGAGTGATAAATGTAGACGATAACAAAATAGTGTCCTTTGCCAGTATCAAAGAATTATCCAAGAATATTTGTAAATTTTAAAAGTATTCCATGACGAAAGTTAATATTTTAGATAAGTGTTTCTTGCATTTATTTATTCAGAGGAATAGGTATCTTTAAGGTTTTCTAAGGAGTAAGATTCTCTCATTTTATAACAGTTACTTTCAAGATCGACATCTAATGAAGCCAAATTAAGGATTAAGCTTGTTAAACAGATTCAGACAAAACAAACTTACCTTCAAAGAATTATCGCATGAGGTCTTTTTGAGTAGAATAGTTGAATTTTATAGAATTTAAAGCACACTGTGTCAAATGTCACATTTGTCATTTATTGACCTTATCTAGATTGAGATGGATATTGAATGACTTTTATTTATCCATGAATCCATTGATCCGAAGAGTTCAGTATTTATATTTTCAATTTATCTATCCAAAAATATATTTTTTTCAAAATCTGTAAAAAACTCCTTACATTATTATGCACGCATTCGCAGTTGTTGTAACATTCTAGCACCAACAATAAGAATAGTAAGTTTGTCATAAATTCTTATATTTATACGTTTTGAAATACACAAAGTTACACTTTTTCCATATTCGCTTAAATCAATAATGGTTGGTGGTATAGATATAGATAGTATAATCACTTCATTATTATTATCATTCGCACGAAATGAATATATTTAATCAAGTTAATTAAGAACAATTACATATCAATTAATTAGTAGTTTAGTATAATTAGTTTAACCTTGATTTAAATTGTTGAAAGATATTATTAATTATTTTTTTTTCAAATATGACAATTAAATGGGTTTAAAACGTGTCTTAAAAGTGGTAAAAAGATAAATAATTCATCGCACTAATTTTTTAGTGAAAATTTATGTACGATTTTAATTTTGACCTTGACCAAAATCCAAATCAACTTTGCTACAGTCGCTGGGTTCTGTTACCTTCGCAAATGGATTCGGCAAGGGGTGCTTCACTTTCGACGCCTCCTTCTTGTGATGCATGCAATTCTTTGTAAGTTTATACGTGCATTTTAATAAATGCGTTCTTTCCAAATGATGGTTATTTTGCACATGTCGATATTTTTTGCGTTTCGTGTTAAATTTAAAAGCCGTCAAATTTACATTTTGTCTGTCTTTTATTTTTTCAATCGTAAGAGGTTATTTGAAACGTTTTTTTCTGTTGCTGAAGGCCTAATAACCCGATGACAATAGGTTGTGGCCATTCATTCTGCAAGAAATGTATGAAACATGATGAAACTAAGCAATTTATAATTTGTCCTTCGTGCAAAATTCTTGGAAGTGTATCAATTCTTCAGTCAGATGATGAACTAACTGAGAAAATTAGCCATTTTCTCTCGAGGTTGAATTCTTCTGCGACAAGTACAAAGTGTGATTCAGAATTTGAAATTTTTGATGAAGGAGAAGTATTTTTTATTTTTTATCGAATCTGTATAGCAATTTGTTATTACTACTTTAGTTTGTTTTTGTTTTCCAGCCTCCAACGGAGTACCATCGCAGATTTGTTGAATTAAACGAAGAGTTTACTCAAAATGATTTGCTCAACCCTCCAGTTTCTCAGTTAGAAGACTTATTCTCTGTCTTGAAAAATATCTGTTCGGTTTATTTAATTTATGCCAAAGACTGTCTTATTAGTCTGAATGCTCTTCGCAGTCTTCCCATTAATGATTTACCTTTGTCCTCTTTCTTGACGTTCTTTGAATCCTTGGAAAAAAATCCAGCTGTATGTCCTCTTTGCACCTAACTCTGTTTTTTGCTAGAAATTATCTCATTGGCCAACTTTGACACCGCCAATTAACGTACTAACTGATAAATGCAAGGCGAACCTGGTCGAAATTATTACACATCTATTGGATACTGTTGAACTGGGCTTGAAAATATTAAATCATCTTCATAGAAAAGGTTCTGAATTGAGTAAAAAAACTATCGACAACTTTCTCACGGTACTTCACGATAATCTACGAAGTATTGGTCGTGATATTGTAAGTTGGCGCTTTACTTGAACACTTCTCCTATCACGGTCGTTTGAGGCTTAATCATAGTGAATATGGGATTGATTTTCAATGTTTTGCTCTATTTTAGCTTTCTCGAGTGATGAATGATCGGTGAGTTGAAAGTGTTTATCTTATTTTGTCGTACTTTTCCACTTTCGATTTTTCTTTTGTTCCCCTGTCTATCATATGATGTACTTAGTAACGGCTAAGTACAAATTAATGATAGTTTACTTTCTCGATAAATGATTAGCTGCTCGACTATTATAATATTCTTTAAATTGTTATGATTATGATTACTGAAAAGCATCAGTATTCAACCTCCTGTTTATGCTACTTGTGCGAAGACTAGTTGTTTTTTTCAGTCGGTTTGCCTTGAATGATAAATGAAACTCGTACCATGGCGTTTTTCGGTAGACATCGTGTCGTTTTTTTATTATCATGAAATTTCAATTGGGAGATTTCTTTTTATAACGTTTACAAGGCTTGCATCCAAGGCCTTTTGATTTTTTTGAACACTTGTCTTTATAAGTCCAAAGTGCGTTGGAGAAAAGCGTATTCGACAGTCGTCGGTCATAAGGCGGTTGGATCTGGAAGCGTATTTTTTATTATTGGGTATTGGGTATTACTCTGAATTCATCTCCTCGGACTTGTCAGAAGTGTGTTTTGATTGATACGCCATTGGCTCGCACCTACACCCCTCCTTTTCAGGATTGCGTTTGCTCATTTATATTAATTTGTTCAATGACTTCAGATTAACACTCAGACACATAACGTGAGTTAGATTAGCTAGTTTCAATTAGCTCTAGCAATCTCTAGTTTTCGCTCTCTGTGTATTCGTAGCTATCATTATTTTTGTGTTCTTAATATTATAATAAATGTTTCATTTCATCCTTTCTTATCTCTAATAAAAAAAGGGCGAGACCTTTGGAGATCCTCGATCCTGCAACAAATCGACCAATCGATCTTGAGAGGTATGAGCACTGTGTTTGAGTTGAGTTGATTGTTAGTGCAAACGAGTTAGTGTAGTGCAGTGGTAGTGATGTTGTGTGAATGTTGAAAGTTGGCTATCTGATCTGCTGTTATCGTTTTGATCTTGACATTTAACGTAGAAATCTGTTTATTTTTTTGTAAATTTTAGTTTCAAATCAAATGAAGCGCCAGCGACGGAGAGTGGACTAAAGTAAGTAAGCCTTTTAGTTAGATGTCATTGTGTCTCTTTTTTTATTGCCTTTAGTCTTCGCGGTGCTATTTGTGAAAGATGCGAACTATTTATTTATTTATATTTATTTATTTATTTCAAATGGCAGGCGTTTTGATAGCTATCATTAGCCATTTAGCTGACTTCGGGCTTCACAGAGGGAAGGTTCATCAAAGTAGAAGAAAGGCAAGGGGTGGGGAACAGAAGATCGATTTACAGATGTAAAAGAGGCAGGCAGACACAAAGGTAGAGAAAAAGGTAGGGTGAGTACTGTGAAATTGGGCGAATATGACAAGCAGTCGGGCCATGGCAGTTTGAAGTCAGAAGTCAACTGCCGGTTAATAGACTTTTTTGCCGTATGAGTATACGTTGCTCAGGCTGCACCACGTGGAGGTAAGTCTATCACACACCCCAGATACAAACTTATTAATGATAGAATTAATTGTTTCATAAGTAGGGCATGCTATATGGCGTTGATATTTTCCTACTTTCATACACACATATATAATAAAACAATAGTGACTATGATCATATGTAGATGCAAACTCATCAGTCCTGAGTTTCGTCTTATTTTTTCTTTGGGATTTTGCACGTCCTGACCTACCATTATTTTTTTGTTATCACAGTTATCTTTTTCTTTTTAATCTGCTAATTGATCTAGTAACTTATTATTATTACTATTATTATTATTATAGGACTTGTAGTTTGTAAAGTATTTATTTATATCAAATGGCATGCATTTTGATAGTTGCATTAGCCCTTTAGGTGACTTCTGGCCTCACAGAGGAGAAGAAACATCAAAGTGAAAAAAATTCGAGATGGGGGGGGGGGGAACAGAAGAGTGTTTCAAAGATGTAAAAGAGACAGACACAAAGGTAGATGAAAGGTGAGGTGAGTACTGTGGAAGTAGTCGAATATGACATACAGTGGGGTCATGGTAGCTAGAAGCCATATGTCAACTCCCGATTAATAGACTTTTTGGCGTATGAGTATACGTTGCTCAGGGTGCACCACGTGGGGGTAAGTCTATCGCACACCCCTAGTTTGTAAAGTTGAGCTAATCTCGACAGTAAAGCTTCTTCCGGTTTCTGCCAAGGCGTAGATACCTTTTTATTTGCAGTTTTAATAATATTTTTCAAGCCTAATAGGATATATGTATAGCAGCCCTTTCCCAAAATCGAGACCCAAGGTTTAACTTTGACCATGGCGCGTATTGAATAAAAGTAGTGGCACGAGGAATGAGTGGGCTCTATAAGATTTTGAAAGCAAAACCAAAGTCTCTGAGAGAACTCTATTTGATTTGATCATTTTTGGAATTTGGTTGCACAATATGGAATGAACAATCTGCATTCTATATTAAAACATCCATGATTATCCCTTTTGTTTTGATTATTTCTTAACCAAAAGCATCTTACACGATCCTAACCGGATCCCAAATCCTCTCTATTTTTCTTTCTTTCTTTTTTTTCGTTTTTGTAGTCCACTTTTCGAAATGTCACCAGATGCACCAGAGCCAGTAGCGGGGGCTAGGTAAGCATTTGATAGGTTTTTGGGGATTGTGGTTTGGGGGGGGGGGGGAATTAAACCCCTTAGACCCTTTTTGTATCAAATAAAATCCAGTAAAACCCAGTTTCTCCAGCACATATCGTCATTTATCTTCAGGCAGGCGTTAGCTACTGCAATTATTGGCTAAAATAGATAATCTTTTTTTCCCAATCTTTACTTTTTTGGAGGACTGCTTAGGAGTCTATTAGTCTATCAATATAAAGGAACTCATGTATTTCAGTATGAAGTTAAGAGGATGTAGTTGTTACCAGAATCACATATATAACATCAGTTTTTCAGAGCTGCTTTTTTTCAATAATCCAGCTGTATGTCCTACTTTTGCAACACCCTAGTGCATTTTATTTAAACGATTTCCGAAAAATAAGACTTTTATTTAAGTTATTTGAGGTAGATTAAATTTCTTCTCAATTTAGGGAAAATTGGAATGGAATAACCAGGGGTGCACCACCTACACCCACGTGAGCAATCCCTTCATTATTTTTTTCAGTATCCGCTTATTTTGTAACTAGAGATCTACTCTACTCATTTCTTCCACTTAAAATTAAATTTTCACGTTTGAGGATGCCTTCGTTATTCTCTGTCTTTCTACTTTTTTTGTCAGTTTCGGCTACTACACAGAGCAGCAGCAGCAGTAAGTCGATTTATTAACTCTGTTGTACTTTCCACGTGCATAAAATCAGAGCAATAAGTTAACTCCAAATAAATGCTTAACTGTAAACTAGAATAGGAGAAATATTGCCTACAAATGGTGTTGGAAATGGGAGGTAAGTTGCTTTTTGCTTTGTTTTTTTTAAAATAGTTCCCACCACGATATCGCATGGGATTGTGACTAATGCTAAAACACTATCCAATCAAATTTAAATTTACTGCAATCATAATGGTCGTGATTAGGCTCTAAGGCTATATTTACATTGGTTCGCATGTTTTTTTTTTCAATCGAGTGGCCTGATATTTATTATCCTCATTACTCATTCCTTGATATATTAATTTAAGAAGAAGATGTAGGCTCTCGAGTACCCTAATTCAGTCATTTTTTGGCATTTAATGAGTCTTAATTTTATACTGATGCGCTTCCAGGGTTCTGATCTTATTTACTCCTTTAAGGCGCACGACACTGGAAATTAGGGATCCCAGTACCAACGAGCGGATTAATCTACCGTAAATTTTTTAATCTGGCTTAGCCTTTTTTATTAGTTTGTAGGAAACTTTCACCTGTACCTTCTTTTCCATTTAGGGGAAGCTCAAAGCAAACAAGTTTGCCGAAGTAAGTACTAAGAGGATAAATAGAAATTGCAGTTAAATAATATGATAAGGAAAAGCAAAACAATAAGGTTCTTCTTTCTCGTTAATTGAAGGGAGAATGGAAATTCGCAGGTGCTACCACGGCAGTAAGTATGCTACTGAAATTGATTGAAGTATGTTTTAGTAGTATGCACAGGCTTCTCACTGATTATTTGACTAATCTTTAAGAGCTTTGAATCTATTGTGTGGTAGGCCCTTGCTAGTTGTATTTGTTTTACAATTTTAGGCCCACGCCTATGATTATTGTTGATCCAAAGACCAAAGAGCCCATTAACCTTCCCGAGTAAGTGAACTGTGGGTTTTGACTGTGATCTCGATCAGACATCACCGATGATATGATTCACACTTTCTCTAACTTGAGTCCCTCTCCTCCTTCATTCTGGCTCCAGTGGTTATGGAAAGGCTTATTTATTATTTTTTTGAAAGACTTCATAACTAGGTGTCGGAAAAAGGAAGGGTCGTCAATTTTGATCGATTTTACTTCGAAGTTAACCTTATTACTTAGTAGCTTCTTACTCACTATTGTTGATCTAAATTTGTTGCAATTTTTTTCATTACGGTGTACGATAATTGCCTTCTTAGCTTATTTGATTAGATTAATTTTCCCATTGTTTAAATTCATGAACCGCTGCATGCTCATTTGACATAAATGATGACAAGGTTTACAAACCTCAATGACTGATCCTGGTAAGTCTGATGGTCTTCTGTACGAAGTTGCGAAAGGTGGTTGAATATTTCGATTTCGTAAATCTAAAGCGGGAGCTGGCCGAGTTTGGGTCAGAGATTCGACACGGCTTTGTTGATTGTTCTTGGCTAATCCGATCCAGAACTATGTGATTTAATGTTAATACTGCTAACAGCTAGGACAGTTGGGTCAGAATGGGCTGCCGATTCTAAAATGAGGTCTTTCGTTATTCGTGACGGAGGAGCTTTCTGATATCTATCTATCTATCCTTACGCCATTTAATGTAACAGTTTAGAATTTCTCAGTTGTGGTGATTACTTTATTATTGTTTTTTTACTCATTTCAGGATTTCCACAATATGAATCCTAATATATGACTTTGCTATGAATCGCTCTCTTTTAATATACTATGCTAATGTTCTTTTTACATTCTTCTATTTTCCGGAGTGGGGGGTGGCCATTAGTCACCAATATATTGATGACTATTTCACAAATTGTTCTCCGTGTTTTCGTGGTGAAGTTTGCAAAGTGGGAATCAATTAACCATTTTTCTTCACAATAGGTCCTTTTATAGATCGACAATAAAGGTTTAACGGTGAGGTCGATCATTTAGTAAACACAAATCAAACTTGGTTTTATGCTAAACAAGTTGAATTTACTAGGAGGTCTATTCAAATATAGCCTTAGGGCTACTCAGTCAGCAATAGACTCTATTGAGGCGCGCAGTAACACATTATTGCTTGACCCTGCTTATGTAATTTTGTGGCAATGATTGACCTCTTTGTCAATATTTTGACTTATCTATTGTAAATTTGCAAACCTATCAGGTAAAAATTTAATATCTGCTATATCATCATAATTCGAGCTGACTATCTTGTTTGGATGTAGACAACCCCTCTCATGGTTGTCGTAAGTTTATCATAGGAGTTTGTGTTCCCAACTTCAGTTGAAGTAGCTTTTCGCCTTTAAATGGAATACTTTTTTTGCACATTTAGGGAAAATATGACCATCTCTGACGAAACAGTTAAACCAAATTCACCAAAGTAAGTCCCTCTCTGAATTATTTAAATGCATGAATATTGATTGGTATTGCTTTGCATATATTTTAAAATGTGACTTGGAAATGAAGACTTGTGACTTAACATAATATTACTTATAATCTCCAATAGTAGCGACAGTGTTGGGCATAGTTAGTATTCGTTGAATTGTAATTAGTCGACTTAAGATCTTTTGCTATCTTTTTTCCTAAATATTTGTTTATATCACGGAATAATGATTTGCTTTGATATTGTAGGACCATGACCATCATAGATCCAGTGACCAACGAACCGATTAATCTGCCCCAGTGAGTTACCTCCTTTGTTCTACCTTTTTACTGTTTATTTTGTTAGCAGCTTACTGTCAGTGTCAGTCATCGTCGTTCGATGAACTATTCGATTTTGAAACAAAAACTCCTCATATAATTGCCCTCAAGGTCATGTCTTATCGACTCGACTATCCCACCAGACTAAGCCGGTTAAAATTATGGCTTGTCGATTAGAAGCAGAACTGGGAAGAAGTGGGTTAACAATTTTTTTTTAAAATACAATCACAGTTTAAGCAAAGTAAATAAATTGGAAAGTCATTCCAAATTAATGACCCCCAAAACCCCTAGTGAGCTCGGCCATGTTAAAAACATGGGAGTTGCTTAGGGATTATTTAAAATCATTCTGTTTTTTTTTGGTGGTTACTTGAAAGAAATGTGAGAAGAGGTAGGGGCAATCATCTTAGCTCGAATGTGCAGTACTCTAAAGAATCAACTTTGAATTTAAAAGTTTTCATAATGAAACATTTGACTCCCCAAATTTCACAACTCAAAGGGGAGAGTCGCTTGTCATCCTGTATCGCAACGCCCCCCCCCCTCTACTCCATTGTAGTATTTTCTTACCGTGGGCTATAAAGTGAACTAAAATCATAACTTATATAATAGGTCTCTCTAGATTCATTTTTGTCGGTTCTTATCAGTTGTTTTTTTTCTACATTTAGAAGAAATATGTTTATTTCAGAAAAGCCGCATCAACCAATTGT
>UZAE01012730.1:0-14626 GCA_900617975.1 Rodentolepis nana | reverse complement strand
CTCGGCGTCTGTTGTCAAGGCTGTGGACTTACATCATATACCCTAATTTTGGAAACCGTTGGGGAGAAGTATAGAGCTTTGTGCGGAATCCTTGAGCAGGTTCGAATACCTTGTTTGTTGATCTCTGTACATTCGTAAAGATATATTAATGCATTCTTTCGTATTTGTAGGTATTTTATGCCTTTGGCATAGCATTAACTGCTTTGTTGGCTTACTGTGTACCAAATTGGAGGAATCTCGCTGCAGTTTTTGCCATTACTGGTCCAATTGCATTTATTATCATGCTTCCTTTCCAAGTAGAATCGACGAGGTGGCTTCTTACTCAACCTACTAAGCGGTTGGTAAGTTAGGCATCTTTAACTGCCCTATCTCATCTAACAACGCTTTAAATTTAAGGCATATAGCAACAGTAATGAAGACCTAAAAGATATAGAGACTATAGGAACAGTATCAAATGACTTAAGCCTTGCATAATCATATAATTCATGGGATATAAAAGTGGATAACAATAAAAAAATAAGGCTTGAACGTTCTTTTCAATACTTAGTTTAGCGAGACAAAGACTTTCAATTGACACAAATAAATCAGAACCAATGTATGTGTGATTACTTCATTAAAATTTTTAATAAAAAAGAGTGTCACTCAAGGGTGTTGTGCGTTGCTGTGATTCTATTTCTGTTTGTCGTTTTATCTTAATTAGCCGAAGTGTTGTCTATTCTTAATGTTAACCCCTATATAATGGCACTATTTTTTAAATTACAGGTTTTATGATAGTTTTAATTAGCCCCTAAGTTGACTTCTGGCCTTATACAGGGAAGGAAAATCAAAGTCACAAGAAATACGAGAGGGGAAATAGAGAGGTGATTCACTGACGTAAAAGAGACAGACACTAAGGTAAGATGAGTACTGCGGAAGTGGGTCGAATATGACATACAGTGAGGTGATGGTAGTTTAAAGTCAGAAGTCAATTGCCAGTTTATAGACTATTTTGCAGTATGAGTATACGTTGCCCAGGGTGTACCACTTGGAGGTGAATCTATCGCACATCCTATATAATAGTACTATACAGTGCTCATAATATGCGCTGTGAAGTTAGTTTACTCGTTATATATATATATACACATTTTTTCCAGTGCTAATAGTGAGTGAAACAATTTCTTCCCGACAATGTTTTAAATTAATTATCAAATGATAAATCTAGTTAATAATCAATGAATCAATAATCAATCAATTATATAAATTTAAAATGTTTTCATTCATTAAAATGGAATATTTGGGGAAGCGATTGTACACATGTTACATAGTGGTTTGAATTCCTCGCTTCATGTCATAAATTTGTCTTCATATTCTTGAGTGTATTCATCTCAACGCTCATCTGTTTAATTAAGATGACTAGCTATTTCAGTTCTTAATTAATTTTGAATATAAATATGACACAACTATCAGAGAATGCCGTATATGGTGGTGGTGAGAGGTTAGGGGTATTCATTTTCGTTCCTATTCATGGGAGTTGTTTACCTATTGTCTCAAACAATTTCCAACAATATTTTGTGAATTATCTTAGCGAAATGGGTATATTTTGGTTGAAATTTTAGATAAGTAGAACTTTATTTCTTCATAACGATAGATAAAATCTAGATCCCATTATCATTTAGTGCAATTCGACTATACTACTGATTTAAATCGAGTACCGATTATATTTGTAAGTGATTATTCTATCTTTCGATTTAGGCTGCTCTGAAAAATCTGAAGTACATAGCTCGTACCAACGGAAATCTTTCTCTTTCTACTGGATCTCCTAGTCACATTAATTCCTCAAATCTTGCCAATTTCCTCGATTCTCTGCATGACAATGATTTTCGACCCTCTCTAGTTGCAGAGGCTTCAGATACAGACGCTCTAATTGATAGAAGTCCCAATGCTAGAACTCGTGTTGACTCCAATGTTAGTGCCAAAGAAAGCTTTTGTACTCTGTGTACTCACCCTTTACTGAAAAAATGGACACTAATTTTCAGCATTTGTTGGTAAGTTTCAATAACTACAATTAAGTAGTCAGTGACTCTTATTTAATTGTTCTGCAAATGAAAACAATAATATGGTATCCTAGATGGACAACCGTTCGGAAAACTAAACGTGCTTGTTAACTTAGTTACACTAAAGATTAAGGATAGGAAAGTGTTTTTCTTGAAAATAGTTGTTCGATTTCGTAAACCAAGGGTAGATAATTCAAATCCTCTCTTGTTCTCAAAATAAACATAAATATCGATTATTGTCTAATTTTCGCCTTTCGCATTTTCTTCTTTCACAAAGCCTTTCTTGCCTCCGCTCAAACTTTGTAAATAGTCCTTCTTCCCGAAAGTCATCAGGATGAGTATTAATGTTCTAGGGAGATCTATCTACGCATCATATGTTGGAGCATTTGCTGGTTTATGGCTCTCGATTTTAAAGCAATTCTTTTTTATTTCAATTCCACAGGCAAGATTAAGTTCAAAGTGAGCTAATTGCCTAACCAAAGGCGCTTTGCCCGGACGTTTCGGCTATAATTGTTTGGATTGGGGTGTTGGGGTGGGGGGGGGGGGGGGGGGTTGATGGAGGCGGAGGGAAGCAAGAGGAATTCGGTAGTTTATAGCATTTTCCACGCTTGTGTCTTATACTAGGCGTGACTCATTCTTTCCGAAGTTCGAACGGTGGCAGAATACAACATGAACATTAACATTTACGCTCGAAAATCGCCACCTCTGTTAGGCATTGCTAATTTAAAACCCACTTTAGAATCCATCTGTCTTTATAATAAAAGTAATAATTTTGCATTTCATCAGAAGCTGATTTGAATAAAGCAGGAATTTAAGTTCTTTTATAATTGAAAGATAGACCAGTGGCGTAGAGATATCTCTCTTTTCCTTTTTTATTAATAGAAACATAATGCATAATGTGGCATTTAAATATCAGCATTTTTAGTTGGGAGTTGCGATGCTGCTAATTAAGTATCACTTTTCATTTCGGAAAAATTGTTCTTGGTCGTAGAGCGTAACCTGCAAATACTACAGCTTAAACAGTGATCGTAATTCTATAGTGACTTAGATGCTGTAAAAGAACACAATAGATTTAACATATTTAATACCTGTCGATGTGCACGCGTTGGTGGTGCAGCGATTATCGCATCCGTCCGGTAAGTTAGCGATGACGGATTTGATACCTTCGGTGCCCGGGCTAGCAGTGTCAAACCACACATGAAAATCCTTCTTATGCCTTGATGATTATTCGACTAAAGTGTCTTAGCTCTTACTACATTCTCCTCTTCTCCATCTTTTGACGTCATTTTCACTCACCGCATGTCCAACTACTTCTACGAAACTTTTGCCACACTACATACTACTATCCGACAATTTCCTATTTCTACACATACTTGGTATATATTCTCAAATGTGTGAAGATCTATCCATGAAAACTCATTTTTTAGGGCTAAGGACTAAGGTTGTCATGTATTGAGTAGGTTGGAACTGGAATGAATTGGTTTGAAATGTTCTGTATTGTCTAAGTGAGTAAATTATAAAGTATTGATTTGTGGTACATTTTACTGCTCCTGCCGTCAATCTAATTTTAAACACTATTGTAGGGTAGATCACTGAAGTTTTTAATCATAGTTTATTTATAACTATCGTTAACTGAATCCGTGGACAGTGCAATAGATAGCATAACAGATTTCAGGGTTCTTCACCTTGCGTATTCTATTAGGAATGGGTATTGTCCCCTCGGTTAGACAACATGGGCTGAAAATTTCACCATCCATTTATATTGGTCTGGTGTGTTTCGTCGGGGAACATTTCAGTAGGTTCGAAATTCAAACCACTTCAATCTTTGTAGGTTCAGTAATGCTGCTGCCTACTACGGTTCAACCATAGCATCTGGCGAAGCCTTCACTAACCGATTTCTCAGTTTTGCTCTCAGTGGTCTGGTTGAGATTCCTGGTCATTGTCTGTCGCCCTGGCTTATGAATACGTAAGATGACTTGAAAAAATCAATATTTTCCTTTATTCATTTCTAACCCACTCCTCCCAAAGTCCCCCGAAATTTCAACGCAACCTATTTTTAATAAGTTATTCAATCCACGATCAATTTGCATTAAAGGATTCCTCCCAGGTGCCCAACATGCACTTCCGTTGAGATAGATTTTATTTGGTACCAAGTTCAGCAATGTAGGTGGCCCGATTGCGGTGATAAATTCCGGTCGACATGAAGAAAAAATTGAACTTAGAAGGTTTGAAATCCTCTAAGTACTCACTGAAAAGTAGAAGAAAGAGTCCAATCTCAATGCCTTCTTTGGCTGTTCCATTTTTTATCAAATAACCTGGGCACAGATTTAAAATAGAAATCAGCTAACACTTCTATTGAAACTGGTGGTGTTTTTTTTTAAACATTTACTCAATATTTAAATTATTCAACTTTAAAGTAACTTACATTTATGAAATCAATTTGAATTTCATGAATGAACTCGAACCATCCAGAAATTGACTCAGATGCAGGATGTGGAATTACGCTTGAAGATTAGCTGTCTACAGCCCGCCTGTCTTATAAGCTGGTCATTTGTTTGTCACAGATATCTAGCTCTTCTATCTGCCAAGGTCACTCTTAGTACTTTTGTATGTTCGGCTCACCACTACTCTCCTATTTTGTGTTTTCATATCATATTGTCTGTCCTAGGGTTGCAAACTCTCCTGCTTATTTGAAGATTGTGAGTGATATATCTATGATAGCATACAAGCTGTTGCCAATTTTGGTCTATCTATTAAATCTTGTACAATCGTTGAAAAATATGGCGAATAGCTTAAATCATGTCTTTTGAGTATAAGAAAGTTGCTTCAATAGGAGTAGTACCATTAATTAATATTTAAAATGAAATTAGTAGAAGTGGTAATGGAAATGGGCATCTGATTAAAATCTCGTTTTGGATTCTACGTCTGAAAATTTTTTTTTTCAATATTTTTCAAGAATCGGTGCTCGACTCTGCGTTATTTTAAAAGATCATTTATTTATTTATTTCAAATGGCAGGGTTTATGATAGCTATCATTGGGCCTTTAGCTGACTTCGGGCTTCACAAAGGGGAGGAACATCAAAGTGGGAAAAATTCGAGAGGGGGAACAGTTAAGTGATTCAAGGATGTAAAAGAGATAGACAGACACAAAGGCAGATAAAAGATAGGGTGAGTACTGTGGAAGTAGTCGAATGTGACATACAGTGGGATGATGGTAGTTTGAAGTTAGAAGTCAACTCCTGATTTATAGACTTTTTTGCCGTGTGAATATACGTTCTCCAGGATGTGCCACGTGGAGGTAAGTCTATCACACACCCCTTTTAAAAGATTATGCAGGAATAGGAAATTTAACCCAGCTTTCGACCACCACGCATGGCTAAAAATGTTGTCTGCAGGAACCAAATTTTCACATAAAATTAAGCAGAGACTATATACTTTCCGCTTTATTTTTTATCTATTGTCATTGACCTTCAAATTTCCATGAATAACGCGCTCTTTATCTGTTATTTTCAGCATTTCTAAAGACAATGATTAATGAAAAGACTACAAGTGTGTGTGTGTGTGTGTGTGTGTGTCTAAGGAATTGAAGGAGGATGTTAAATAATCTGCACTTAACTCAAATGGTTTTATGATTGAAAAAAAATTACTTTTTTTTCGAATTGATGTACGCCAACACGGAGCCTCCCTGGCATTATCCGACGCGATTCACCAGTCAATAGGTGGATTTTGGAGTTAACAGGTCGAGCATTCATAGGACTATTCAATCATCTTAAATTAAAAAGGGAATCATTTAGCACTTGAATTAAAAGTAATCTCGGATTTTCAACTCCGAATTACTCAAATTTCACATTTGTTATCTCGATTCAGCGCGGATGTGAAATTTTGCCGATCATTTTAATTTTTGTTCAATTCATTATTAAGCCTTTTTTTGATATTTTTTAACATTGCGAATGCATGGATATATTTCTAGGGATCGAAATTGCTAATGCAATTTTCAGTATTTTTGTTGTTTGCCATATTTTTGTTGTCTGCAATAATTTGCCGCTTCGACTTAACTCTAAATTTATTTTAGGAGCAAACGTTTAATTTTTTTGCAATTATATTCTCCTTCGGGTATTTGTAATCTGCATTCTTTATTTCGGAAATATTAACATTCAAACTTTTTTTAATAAATTTAGAACATTGTTCAAAAGTTGTATGTTAGGAGTTTTTATTTATTTCAAATGACAAGCGTTTTGATAGCTATCATTAGCCATTTAACTGACTTCGGGCTTCACAGATGGAAGGTTCGTCAAAGTAGCAGAAAGTCGAGGGGTTGGGAACAGAAAAGCGATTCACAGATGTTTAAGGGACAGTCCGACACAAAAGTAGAGAAAAAGGTAAAGTGAGTACTGTGAAAGTGGTGGAATATGACATACAGTGGGGCAAAAGAACCAGACAGACACAAAAGTAGAGAAAAAGGTAAAGTGAGTACTGTGAAAGTGGTGGAATATGACATACAGTGGGGTCATGATAGTTTGGCCATTGTAAAGCCAGAGAAAAGGTAAGATGAGTACTGTGGAAGTGATGGAATACGATCAAAATTATAGGAATCTGCACAGATATCCATCATGTTCTTTCATAATAAGAGGGAGACGCTTTAGTAGCACTAAGCACTACGAGACTATCATTTGCTTATCACGCGGTGTTTATCAAGAAAAGTATTGACAATGCTATTCATGGACAATTTGAGTTCTGACTAAAGTAGTACCTGCTTCTATAATGCTTATTTATAGGAATTAATATGCACACATCATAAACTTCACTCTATTCCTGCATGATTCGGTATCACTTGTGGGATTTATTGTGCGTTTGGCACAAGCAAAGCGCACCCAGTTGAATACGAAAATCCGCTAATTTAAACCAATTTGTCCACTCCTAAATGATATTTAATCTACGGTTGTGGTGATGTAATCTTAAAGGTGGGTATTTACTGGCATTGCTACTTGTAACAAAACCGGTTTCTACAATATATATGGATGTCGAGTTTGAGGACTAAGTAGTAGTTGAATTTCGCGCCCTTTGCATCTGCGGGTGTTCAATTAAAACAAATCTATGCTAATTTATCTGATTACGATGAATAATTAACAAGGGGGGGGGACTTAAGCCATAAAAGGTTATTTACGATGACATATCAGGCGATAAAGAAGAGAAATGTGTTTTGTTTGTTGGCGAATAATTTGCATCACACTGACGTCTGATATCGAGATGTGACTGCAGCTATCTATGCTTCCATAACTAGATTTGTACTATCCAGTCATTAATTGTCCCTGCGTGCAACATTTACGTTCATCATGCCAGCCCTTGTTTTACTCCGACCTTTCAAAACACCAAGAAACTGGGGGAAGAATGAGAGCAGGGTTTGACAGCTTTTGAATATGATGTACTGAAAGATGTAAACTCTTCAACGATGGGTGCTTTTTTGCTAAGTAGTTTTTAATTTAGTCTTGCTTTGTCTGTGTTTTTTTTTATTTTAATGTCTTTGTTGTCGTTACTGTTTCTCGAGAATATCATTCAGTTGTTTAGATATTCACATTGGATATTAAGCACAATTCGAGTTAGGTAGAATTGGGAATGCGATAAATCAGTTTAAAAATGGGGAGGGGGTTAAAAGTAAAATAAAAGCTCTTCGCCTGCTCTTTTTCCACATAGCTGAAGTTATTAGTTTCAAGTTGAGCTGCATCAGCAGGTGATGGATATCGCTCAATTAGTGTCCATGTTCAAATGGAGGCCCTTACTCGAGAGGGTTTTCTTCAGATTAAGGACAATTGTTTATATGATCATTTCATTTAAATTATAGTTAGTATTGGCTTAACTTCACCTCTATTTGTGCTCATTTCATTTCAGTAAAGAATTTCTATTTGCAAGGAAAAATGCCACTGTTCTCGTGCTTATTCGCCTAATCGGTAACCCAATCTCCCGACTAAGATCATGTCCAAATTACCCACTTCATCAAAATCAATATCCTCGTTTGCTCAAATAGTTAGTTCTTTTTTCCGCTTTGATTACATTCAAAATATGCTAACCATCTGACTTAATTAAGTTCAATTTTGAGTTCGAGTATTATCCCATTGATTTTTACGGCAATAATCTGGGGGTGGAAGGGGAGGGGGGGGGGAGGGGAGGAGAGGGTCGTGTAGCTTTTTGGACTGAGCAATAGGTCAAGCTTGAATTAATTTCGCAAATTTACTTGTTGCAATTAATATTCTAAAGCTCTCCAATGTTTGTTAACTTTGCTAAATTATTAATTCGCTAAAATTTTGTTCTCTTTAAAGGCTTGATATTTTTGATGCAGCTGTATTTAGAATGTCGGTTATTTAAAGGAATAATGTCGAGCATTCCGTTTTCCTATGATAGTAGCTTTGAAGTCTTTAGAAAAATTAATGAATTCACGAGTTCTAATTACCCACAGCGAATCTGATTAATAAGGAGTACTTGGTTCAAATTAGAGACAAGGGGGGGGGGGTTAGTTGCGAAAAGAGTCATGGAGACCAATAAATTCTGCCTCTCTCGATTTATGGTTTCAGGTTGTTGACTTCATATTTTAACATTTTATTTGAGTTTATGGTGTGAGAAAAAAAATATATGCGTTTTTTTAATATTAAGTGCAAAAAATTGTGTGTGTTAAATGGAGGATTCTAGTGCTTCAAATCAAGTCTCTGCTTGCCTTCTTCTAAACAACCTATTCATGAAATACTGATGCGTTTAATTCTACTGAGAATTTGAAACAAAAATTCGGCACCAAAAATCTTGCAGTTGTATCTTTTTTCGTAATTCGATCCTTTAGTTTCCATTGCTTTCCAAACAGAGAAAGCTGAAGATCACAAAGCATACGTTTTCAATCACCCATTAGCTAAGTATTTGCCGATAGATTTCAACGCTTAATTTCAATTTTTATGTGCGTATTTAATTTAATTAGTTATTTTTTCTGCTTTCACTGATTATATGCCCAAATTACATTTTCGGAATTGAAATTACGCCCTTAGAATCGCGCTCTCCTGCTTCCCACCATCCCTCCCACCCTCCATCACCCCCCCCCCTCCCCCACCCTTTGCCGGCACACATTCCAGTACTTATTTCAAGATAGCAGCAGCATCGTAAGTCGCTTATTGAAATTTTATGATTCCTGCACGCGCATGTGATGAATTAGAAGTGATCCCGACGATATATTTTGTGTTTCATTCTCCGAGGCGGTAACATTAAACGCCTGTGGAGGAGTGGTGGTGGGGGGGGGGACCCCAATCCTCCTTTGACTTCATTTATTACTAATTTATTACTGCATACCTGAACGAGTTAAATTTGGCACTTTTCGAATTTCAATTTGCTAATTAGAGTAAGATGAAACTAGTTCACATTTTTGTTCAGTATTCGCGCACCTTCTGGTATTTGCTTCGCTTAATCGTCTGCAACCTTTGAAATAATGGAGCGTTGCCTCTGTAAAGTTCCTCGGAGGCAACTAAATGTCAGGATTAATGATGAAGTTGAATAAGACAACTTAATCACCCTTGCATTTTGTAAGGCCTAATCATTCGGTAATCATGGACTTGAAGTCGTTGCTGTTGTTTTTTTTGAGGGTTCGAAAGAATTGAAAGCTCCACCCTCTTACATATGCACATGGCGGATATTCTACCTCCCTTAAGGTTTCCAACTTCAATTTACTGCATTTTACTATTTCCGGATGACCTTCTTGGAATGTTCAGTCATAGTGGTCTTAGTGTCTTGAGCAATTTGTCATAGCCCTAATCTTCATTATAAAAGGCTTTTTTTCAGATCACTCCAAAGCCCAAGTCTTCCCTGCTTACTATTTGCCCCCCGGAGCAATCTTTTCCGACTCTTTCGAGTATTGTTTTGATGGACGGTCGACTGGTAATTACGTGTGAAGGAACGTGTACACCCTGACCCACTAAGAACATCGCGCTGGAGAATTTATCACCAGTACAGAGTCATGAATTAGCGCCACGAAATGAATTTTCCACATGTAAATTTGGAAGATGATATAGGGGGGGGGGGGCCAAATGATGCATAAAACCCGTGTGGTGTTTTTTTGTTGTAATTTAATCTGAATGTTAGGTTAACTTGACATATTTATAGTTTTTTTTTCACAATTAAACACAGAAGCTTTATTATAGGTTGAGTGAGAGTTAGAGTGCCTTGGTAGATTGGAGGGAATATTTGCCTTCTCTTTTCGCAAGATTAGTTGGCTGTAACTACCTAACTTCCTTTGAGAAAAGTGTTTAGGACTTTCACTATGGACGGAGGGGTGGGGGGTGGGGTGGGGGGAGCAAAGCTCACTGGAACCATTTTGATGAGAAGTTTGCTTTCTTCTACGTTCTGTTGCTTTTCTTTTTTGTCCACCCAATTCTGTTGGATATGTAGCAGTGGTAATTGGCATCAGGACCTCGTCTTAACGAATGTCAACATTGGCCTCTGAAGCACCAGTGTGCCCTCAAGAATCGGTTTAATTTGCTGTCCAAGTTATCACATGTTCCCGATATTTATTTTGACGGTAGACGAATTAAGTTTTTCGTTTGCATAACAATTCATTATCGCTCTATTGGCAAGTGCTATCATTAATGGTTTATAATTTATCAGAGCGTTATACGTTTTCCCATATATAATAGGAAATACTTGTCAAGCACTTGTCAGATGCCATTTCTTTCGGGTGAGAAATCAGTTAAAATTGAACAGGAAGTTTCGAGACAGTGACTCACTTCTCTCAACCACTATACCACTACGGTGTTTAACTCAGTGACCACAAAATCCGCTTGGCAGTCAAAGAGCGTTAGCCTAAAACTCGTCCACCATGAAATTGACTTGAGTCAGCGTTGATGGAGTGTTTGCTTAGTGCAATTTAATCGGTTTCACTCCCCCCAGAGAAGTGTGGAACTTTCATTTTTAAGAAAAGGAAATAATTAATGAAGTAACAAATTTTCCGAAAACAAAAATTCGCTCCCTTTTTTGTACCTCCAAGTTATCGGCAAATTGGCCTCGGGGGAATTAGAGTATAAGAATGTTCCTGCACTTTTGCGTTTTTAATATATATTTTTTTGATTTTATAATGTAAATAGATTGCCATTGGTGTGTGTACGAAGTTAATCCAAAGCGCGCGCGCTTATTCTTAAGTTAAGCAGTAAACTTTTCGTGCTGAAGCAACTCGGGGGTTCTCCACTTATTTGAAAAGTTAAATTGCGTAGCCTTAAATCTACGAGTTCGAGCAGATGCGTATTAGAAAGGTTGTTTGTTTTTTTAATTTCTGTGAGGGGTCTCTTAATGACTTAGCTCATGGGGTTTTGATTTCAATTTAATCGGTGTTCGGCTGAGTTCAACGAATACATGCGAACGCTTTTTTTTCATCGACACTTCAGGTATTAATTAAATTTTGCCATCTTTGAAAGTTTCAAAATGTGGCCTAAGTGTTTGTAGTATCAACAATTGGCACTTTATAGGCTCTTTGCCAATCGTTGTTGTTGTGTTTTTGTGTGGATCGATGTTCCGTGAGAGAGTACCTGTTTGAAAACTGAGATAAAATAAGGTAGAAAAAGCAAAGCCTTTGCAAAGTTTTGCATTTTCACTTTAAAAAATAATCAATGACGTTAGAAGTATGAAATTCATTTTGACTCCATTGTCTTCAGTCTAATATATTCCCTATCCCCATTTGGTTGCCTTACAATTCAACCATCATGGAGGAGGGAGGATGCGTTCCTTAGCTGAAATTTTTGTTTAGTCTGGGGGTGTTGTTGAGTCACTAGGGTCGCATTTTGCAGTTGCAGCACCAATTTTCCCACCGCAGTCGAATTTTTCCTATTAATGTGTGTGTGTATTTCGAGCGAGTCAAAAATGCCTCCCTTCCTTCCCTCCTTTTGCATTACTCATTACTATTTGACAAGGTTTCTGATGGCTGTGGTGCTGCTGTCTTCACCCCATGTCGAGCTGTCTTGTGTCCTTGAAAATGCTGTATCCACTTTGTGTTTTTCGAAGTCATTGTAAAAATGGCGAAAAGTAGGTGACAGATGTGGGATTTCTGGTGCTTTTCTTTTCTGTTACGCAAACGTCGGCGCGTTGTCGTCGTAAAGAGAAAAGATATTCCTTTGTGTAAGAGAAAAACTCAATGCTCATTGCTTTTGTAAAAGGAAAGTCATGTGTGTGTGCGTGTGTGTGTATGCTAGCAATCTCTCGAATGTTCATTGTAGGCAATAAGGTAAAAAATTTTTTTCAACTAATCTCTACGATTATGCCAGTTCCCATGTGTGTGTCTGACCTCTGAATCCCCCCCCCCCTCAGTTCTTTTCCCGATGGTCTAATATGCTTGTATTGGGTGCCGTAAGTAACGATACTGATCGCGTCCAAGTACTACAGAAGATAATCTAGTTCATGAAGAGAATCAAGGTAGTTTGTGACCCTTCGTAGGGAAAGTGTGAAAACCAGGCAGTTAACTCGAGGTTCCAGGGCCGTTGTCGTTGCCGGCGACCGATTGGGGCTGGAATACATCCGAATAGTAATTATTTTAAGGGAACCTCTTAGCCAGCCAATTAATTCCCCTGTGCAGTCTAATCAATAGTGCAGTTGCCAACTACATTTTTTTTCAATATTCTGGAGAATTTCCTAACTTTATTCAGTAAATGCATTAATAGAAAAGTCTTTCAACTTCTGTGAATGCGTTTAAATAAATGCTTTGACATATTCATGCATTTTTCTATGCAATTAGTAGTATTCTGAACGACGAAGTTAATTTGTGGCAAGTCGAATTTATTTGCGCCCTCTCCATTGTTCTGACTACAATGGTAAACTTGAAAATAAACATCTTTCCGAAAATCATGTTCCAGCCATCGACAGGAAACATTCAATTCTCCGTTATAGGGCTTTTTCGTTTTCTTGTTTTCTTGTAGATACGGCCGTCGAAAGGTTCATTCCTACCTGCAAATTCTCGGCGGTGTTTTCTTCTCGCTTGTACTTCCGATGGGAAGCTGTAAGTAATGCTTGACTTAAACATTTATTTCAGCTTCATCGCATTCCTAAGGCCATTGTCTTATTCTGCCATCCCGGTAAATTTAATGGGAAGTGGGTTGGGGGCGGGGGGGGGGCGGAGGGTTGAATTAGAGAATCATAATCGATAATTTGTCTATTCAATGATTGTTAATCTTTCTTGTCAACAGCTATTCCAACAACGTTTCTTACAGATCAGGCATTAAAAACCTCTGAGGTTCATTCGAACTTTAGAGAAGTGCTTATGGTGAGATACTTTGATGTAGAAGGTTCTGATGACCGATTTCCGTTAATCAATAGAAGTAGATTCAGCGATAGCCTGCATTTTAAACATTTTAAGCAATTTATACGCAGTATTACTAATCTAATATTTTAATATACATTGGTAAGCGGTCACTTTATTGTTTATATATATATATATATATATATATATATATATGCAAATAAATAGCAGTGCTAGTCTTATAATATTCATAAAGGCGTTTTAAATTACAACAGGCATTGAATTATTTTTTCTAATCTTTGAGCTTTTTGCACTAATTGCAGAAGCGTTGGTTGAGTGTGGGGTTTTGGTAGTTTGCTGCTGTGGATCTTTATGATCCTCATAAAGAATCCCCCCCCCCTACTTTACTCGGGCTCATTTTCTCTACCTACTTCTTAGCTACATTATTAATGAGGCGACGAGGTAATTAGGGACTCAGGTAAGCCACTTCTATTAATTATGTAGGAAGTGTATTCTCACGACACCCCGATGCACTGTTGTTTACAAATATTGTTTGTATGCATTTGCTCACCTCATTACAATAAGAAACTGTGCTCTCGCACTTCAGGTATTTATGAGTTTGATGGTCCTGTTTTTTGCGCGCACATCCAATAATCGAAATGACCGATTGTAATGGTGGGGGGGGGGGGGGGGGGGGGGGGGGNGGTTGGGGGGAATGCGCAGGGAGTAATGTTGAAGTTGAAAATTTGTGCGTGTGTGTGTGTGTGTGTGTGTGTGTGTGTGTGTGTGTGTGTGTCTAGACTAACAAATGCACGAATTGAAATTTTGTTTTAATTTCCCTCCATTAGATAACGTAAATGTTCACTCTTCACAAATTAAATAAAAATTGTTTGCTTTTTCCCCTAACTGTCTGACTAAGGACAAAATAATAAAAAAATAAGCCATATCTGAAAATGAGGTCCTTTTCGGTAAAATAAAATTGTAAATATCTGACTTTTTTAATAATTTATTTTTTCTTGGTTCGAAATCTAGGTGAAATCAAGTTGTCAAATCTAATTAATTAATTTGCCCCATTATTTATTTAATTTATTTGTGTGGTTGTGTTCGAGAAATTAAGTGAATGAGAGATTCATGTGGGTATCGGTAAGCTATCACCGGGTGTGGGCTTTCCGACTTATCAGTTGAAGGAGATTTTTTTCAAATTTCATGAATCGAGAATGGGGTTTGCGATAGACTTACTTCCACATGGTGCACCCTGGGCAACGATACTCATACGGCAAAAAATTCTATAAACCGGTAGTTGACTTCTAACTCCAAACTACCATCACCCCACTGTATGCCATATTCG
>UZAE01012729.1:21796-32986 GCA_900617975.1 Rodentolepis nana | reverse complement strand
TGCAAATCCATTAAGAATGTCCCATTTCTAGCTCCTGTCTTGGATCAGGTTGACGGCAACGCTGCGGCGCCCTTAATGGGAGCTTTCACGTTTACCCCTTCACTTTTGTCCCTCCCCCCCCCCACTCCACTTTATTAGCCAATCACAATCAGTGTAGTTGGCAATCTTGTTCTCTGGGTGTGCACCAATGACCATAGAGCCCATGACTTTTGACTTTGCACACGAGACCATTTGCCACTCCTCGCCTCCACGTTTGGTGCAAAACAACTCCATGTATGTTGTTGCAAGCACCAATGAAATGACTAAGTCTGGTCTCTCTCCAATTGCAAAACCCAATGGTAAACGGAACCTTTTGAATAAGAAGTGAGGTATGCGACCTCGCTATCTCTTAAAGGTCTAAAACGACGAAATGGTTCTTCGGGGCAGTGTGGGAGTTCGTGATAAATTAGAAGCATTTAAATAGCCTTAATAATTTAAATTGATTTCAAAAACGCGATAATAGAGAAGAGAGTCTTGGAAAGGTCTCTATGTAATTAAATTGGACGACTAGAAATCAGAAATTCGATTAAACCTCCTTTCTATCGATCTGGTTATTTAATTAGCTTGTCTTATTTGGAAGGTAGTCAAGACAACCTTTTAGATCTTATAGCACTGCTCTGCACCAACTACTACTCAACTATTGCTTTCAGATTTTCTCCTTTTTGATTTCTGAAATAATTCTGAGACTCTCATTTTGACAATGGAAAGGGATGATTTGTTGTCGGAGTATGTAGGTACTGACACACCATCTCCCCCGGGGCTATAAAAAATCCGAGTTGATAGGCATGTGCCTGCCTTTGTATCTTGACAATGAATAATTGGTCATTTGACGACCAGATCGTTGTAAGGGAGGAAAGAATTGCTTTTTTGCGATAATATTAGCGGAGACACAATGATAGTCTCCAAACCATGCTCTTTCTTGAAGCTAAGGTTCAATTTCTAGAAACGTGGGATAAACCATTCGGAATTGCTGAAACCGAGTAAATAGTTACAGCGGAAGCAAGAGCGATCACTCAAGAGTTGAGCGGTTAACTAGGGGGACTCTACCTTATCCCCCCTATATTCGTCACACCTCACCCCATTCCCCTAATACTCTTTCAGGCCAATGATGCCAAATTCACGAGAAAAAAGAAATCCATGTGTAACTGAAGCTGGGAACCACTACGACAAGTATTTTACTTCATTTTGAACCGTATTTTTTCAGGAAGAGCGTCAATAAGTTACCAAAGTATTACAAAATAACTGTTTATTATGTCAAAAATGCTGTGGGACACTTCATCAATGACCAATAGAAATCCTGCTCCAGAACACTACTCAGAGATATTTAGCTATTAATGTTCACGCGAATTATGCTAGATTTATCTGATAACTAATCGCTATGCCAAAATGGCACTTTGCTATCAATAGCCCATCCTGATCATGAGTAGCTCCCTGCGTGTACGCACTTTATCCGCAATACTCGTACTGAATAAACGTATTCCGTGCTACACGTCTGTTTCCTTTATAACTTTGTCTTAGCTTAGCTAATTCCCGGGGACTTTCGAGTTGGAAGAAACTGAGAATAGTCAAGGTTATTGAGGTAGCTAATCCGCTACAACCTAGCCCGAAGGGTTAGTGGCTATTATGTGATCCCTCTCCGTGTAATTGCTCTTTTTCTCGATTATTTCCAAATAGAAACACTTAATGTGTGTTTAAAAATAGTCTGCATCTGTGTGAAGATCTTCCCTCCAACTTCTTTTGTTCCAAGAGCACTCGATGGCTTTGTAACTGAACACATTTCCAAGTTAGAGCAGCATAAACTAGTTTAATGAAAACCTTTATTTAGAGCTTTGCATATCTCAGGAGTAAAAGAGATTGCGATTGAATTCTCGCGGTGACCTTTCGAGAATATATGACAGCCAAAGCACCATCTAGATTGATCTCATTCAACACCGCATTTACCCACTAGTAACTTTGCGTGTTTAAGGCAAGTCTACCGGTTGATAATAGCAGATTCTATAAAATGTCAGCTATGTAATTCAGCGATGGAAGCGACGCTTCAGAACTTTGGTATATGCCTTCTTTCACGCATGTGAACTGGTTTGCAAAATGTGTGATTGTAGAAGTAATCAACCTATGTTCTAGAAAGGCAATATCTAGTTCTACTCTCACCAGATGCTATTAAAACTTAGCACTGACAATGAAAATCTTTCTCACGTCTTGAGCCCCCATGGTGAATAACTTGAAGTCTGCAATCCTTTTTTCGTAAACTTAACCAGTACGACTGGCCAATTCACTTATTGGGAGTGCACAGGTGTGCTCCACCTATGCGCTTGGGTGTTTCCATATATTTCGTCCAGCCATGAGAAATAAATGCGCAGCTACTCATAACAATCACGAAATTAGACAACTTTGCCGATCACATTTGATTGTTTTCCAATAGAAGTAACCCTTTTCAACCTAATTTAGGGGGCGAAGATGGATGGTTTGTAAGCAGATGAACACATTGATATCAGTTATGGGCCAAAGGCTCCACCTTGGCTAAATTTTTACTTCGCTTAAAAGGGTTAAAAGAAATAAAAATACGCTTTAATATATTCAACGATTAAAGATATAAAGAATAAAACAAGAAAAAGTGACGAATGTGCACGAGGATTGTGAGCGAAGAAAATATTGCACCCATAAGATACACATCATTAAAGAAAAAGAAGAATCCTTCAAGAAAGAAATCGGAACTATCCCTCTTCCTCTTCACTTTCACCTGTATTCTCATCTCCAGTTAATGAGGAGCCAGCCCCAGGTTCACCACCTTCGTCTTTGCATTCAGTACCGCCGCTCACTACAGACGCGACAGAGAACGCATTTGGCCCTTGTCGATGATGACTCTGTACTTGGAGATGATTAACCTCTTCTACATCTTCGTCTCGGTTATCCCCTTTTGTCATTGTCGGGATATGTTCTGTCTGGACCTCTAATTCTCCACTTTCTTCCATTAGTTCGTCCTCTGAACCCTCTTCTTCCTCATCTTGATCCATCTTCTCGAATTTTGTACCACCATTATCCGCGCTGCTTGGAGTGGGCCCGGAATTTCCACCCTGGGGCATTTCTATAAAGAAGGGATAATTGATTCATTAATGAATGTAAGAGAATTTTTGTGATAAAGTGCTAATAAAGAACAATGAATGAATACTAGAGTCTGTAGGGTGGAAGACCCTAATTTCTTGCAACCTTATCTGGATCTGTTTAACCAGTATAATTGATTCATTGAATTTGTACCTACGAGTACCGAATAAGGAACTTCCCATTTCGCAAATAAGATGAATGCTATGTCATCGATGCCAACGTTAAGGATTTTTGTAACCTCAGTATTTATGCTGTTTGTGCATAAATTGCCATACTTCTTTAACTCCAAGTACACCCTTCTTTCCCATCTGTTAATTATAAGCTCCATTGGGTGGCACACCCCTTGACGTATTGATATAGTGGGGACTGCAGTAATTAGATGAAGTTATCACCTTTTACGAAATTTGATAACTAACATTACAACATTTGGATAGATCATGAAAAGTTGAAATTATCTTTCTGATAGGTCTGAAATTATGCGACGCAATATAATGCGTCTTAGAGTTGAATAAGCTTAAGGACAGAAGTCAATCAGAACGAAACCGCCAAGTTCTTTGCAAAATTTTGTTTTAGAGATGCACATCTCATTGTCTAATCGTACCATCTTGTATGAATTTAGGTAGTCAAGGCCAGTAAAAGTGGGATGCCACCGCATTTAAGAACTTTTCATGTTTGTAAACACCTAGTGCGGTCAAGGCAGGTCAACGCAATCAAAATGTCAGCAACCCACTTCACCTCTTGAACACTCTATACGGTACAGTAACATTAACGCGCAAATAGGCAGTGAAATAGTCCCTTGTACCCAATAAGTAGATTCCAATTACATCTGTCATTCTAACCAAAGTTGGTCTTAGCCAAACAGAGTTGACCTCGGGGTAGTTTACTTTATTCGACCTACCAACATAAAATCCAGGCTAATTATTGCAACAATTTAATCATAAGAAATTCGTATAAAGACTTCCACCGTCTCAAGAAGGCTAAAATACACAATCTAGAGACCATACATATTTTGTTTTGATAAATTTAATATTTTTTTTATTTCCTTTCCATTATTATTAAAAAGTGAATCCAGCCTCAACTGAGATATCAGCTTCAAGATAGCAAAAGTTAGTGAGGTGGTTAAGAAGAACCCAATTTTTAAATCGTTAGTAAAGTGCCATTGAATATTAATGAATTTGAAATTATGCTGAAGAAAGAACCTTTCTGAAGAAACAGATGGAAATTTTTGTAATGCTGTAAGAACGCTTTTCTAAGTTTTATCGACAGAAAACTGAAACCAAGCTATCAACAGATTCTCTTTTTCTACACATTCATGAATTTCATTTAGATCCAAAAACAAAAAAAATCACTTTTGTCAAAGGGCTTGAAAAGTGACAGGATGCTCTGCTAGACAGAAGTCAGACTGGTTGAAAAAGAAAGACACCAAACCTTAATTTACCGCAATACAAATCCAAAAAAATAAGTTAAACGAAACTATATTTTGCTCCTAACTATTCGTTAAAAGATCTTCGATAATTTGCATTTACTTTGTCGTTCTCGCACCAAAGGACATGAAGACTGGATGACCCACTGTCGGTGAATCTACAGGGGTCTTCGAGGAACTTGTCGAATTGATTTCAATTGTTGAGTCACCTAAATGGTCAAACAAGTGATAATACAACATTAGAAGAAAATTGGAAATCAAGTGTGAAAGTGAGAAGGATTAACAGAAATCTGGCGAGTAGAATTAGGTAAATTAAATTTCCTGTGGAAGAATTTCAGGCAAAATTTTGTGACACAAAGTTTCTACTCTTTGTAATACCTGAACTGAATCCTGAATTTGCAATGAATCGCACTTTGTCGATTTTGCCCTTACATGCCTTATATTTACGAATTGCTTAAAACGAAGACATTAGAAAAAATGTGTCAAAACTGAAATAAATTCCAGAAATAAGAATGACACCCAAAGGTGACAGGACCAACAAGAAGTTCAAAAATGAATATGAAGTGGAATCAAAGTTCGCTAAAGAAACACCACGAGCATAAATAAAGAAAAAAGGAAGCGATATATTATAGAATTGTCAATGAATCGAAACTTGTTTCAAAATCGGATTGAAATCACCTTTTAAAACCAAAGCCAAACACAGCGTTCTATTCCAGGCACCTACTCGAAGGATATGTACTACGCAAAGGTGGGGAGGGGGGGGATCTAGATAGAAAAGCTTAAAGCTGTACTCGAGAAACTCTGAATATCTCCGTGCCCAAAACTTGATGGGAAATCTCTGATGGAATTATATTAATGGGAAGAAGTCACCACGAAGGAAACCAGAGCTAAAAAAGGACTTAAGCAAATTTAAAAAAGCTCTACAAGGTGAGGCTTCAAAATGGGAGGTGTCAAGCTGAAATACAATTATGTATTTTCTTTTACGAAATTATTACCTTATTTAATGCCTATTGCCCATTATTATTATTGTTAGTATTTAATGAGCTTTCATCAACCTTGAATCTCAACATACTGCATATGACTTGGATTGAAGTATACTATGTTGTCTCTAATAACGAAAAATTGTGTTTATACTTCTAGTTTGGACATCGGTTTGTAGACCATAAACCTTAACTGACGTTAGCAATACGAAATATTATAAAACCTTCGAATGATTAAAAGAGATCTACGCAATATCAAAAAACAGACTTCACTTGGAATCAAATCTGCAACCAACTAACGAGAAATCAATAGAAATGCCACTTTGTATGAAATTGGGTCAGTAATTAGGAGAAGGCGAATTAGGGAAGTCAAGAAGGTGGTTCATGAAATTCTGAGAAGTAACAGTTGTCTCTGATTTACCAAACGTTAATATCATATTGTGCGACAATAACACATTTAACCGAGTGGGCGCAAGGAAAGACCGTCCTGTCATGAGTAAAAGTGGAACGATGCTAAATCAGCGATAGACAAATAGATGTAACACTGAATGGCGTTATCATTAATTTACCTAAAAGCTAGTGAACTATTAACTATTCCACTAGATTAGTTATATTTACCTTTCGCGAAAAAACGTATTCAGTGGTGGTCGCCTGCATGCAAAATTATGCGGAAAAGTAGAACTAATTTAATAAAACAACAGTTCTCCAATTCTATAGAAGCGATTTCCGTTAATAAGTCAGGCTCACAACTTCAATTCTAATCACCTGACTCAGCAAAATCTATAAGGGGAGGCGTTGATACGATTTATAAATTTACCTCATTTTAAATTAGCGCCTTTAGGTATTTTTCATATAGCATACTTAATAAATAATCCAATAGGATTTTGTTGCACAGCTATCTGACTTAAGTTTGTTTGAGATTAATGAAAAATTTGCCATCAGTAGAGATTACCTGAACCGAGTCCCATTACTTCATGAGTCACAACTCTCCTAGAATGATCCATGTGCGCTGTATTTTCATCTTCAAATTCATCATCTTCAGAATCTTCTTCCTCGTCTTCCTCATCTTCGTAATCTTGACCATCCATCTCGTCAACCTCTCTGCTTCCCTCAATCTCAAAGCAATTTGCAGATGCCGATGCATTAGCTGAGGAAGACGATGCATTAATTGAGTTCATCCCATGATCCTCTCTCATTCTCTTCGGGTTCAACACGAATGTCCCCGCTTTGTATTGCCTCATTTGCTAAAATTAAAAGAGCAAAATTACTCTTACTAACTAATCTAGATCCTATCAAGGGTATTGATAATTAGATAATGACTTACCTCCTCATAACGAAGTTTATCACTCTGAGCTTGGCGTTCAAATGGCGCTTTGTCACTGCATTCATCCCAGAGACGACCTAGCTCTTTGGCGATCTCGCTAACTCGCCATTCTGGGTGGGCTGCACGAATTTGTGGTCGCTGTTGATCACAGAAGAAGAAAAAAGCAGAGAGAGCCCGTTTGGGCATAGCAGGATCCTTTAGACGACGCACTCGCTTTACACCTCCCCCTCGAATAGGATGATAATGATGGGGAGCATCGTAGCCAGATTGGTTAAGGGATTGGGAATTAACAGATCCCATCGAATTTTGAGGAGTTAGTTGTTGCTGTTGGACATATTCTCCCATTTCTCGATTGTAGCGCTTGGTGTCTATCTTTGACATCTCATCAAAGGGAGCTCGCTTGTTCGGGGGCATTACCTAAATGACCAAAGAAACTAGCATGCAATTCACAATTATAATGACTAATTAAAAAAAGACGTAAAATGATAGCTTACACGCCAAAGCTCCGCACACTTTTTAGAAAATTCGCTGAAGATTATATTCTTATCAGGATGAAGGGTACGATGTTTATCTCGAATAACTTGAACAAAACAGGCAAATCCGGAAAGAGGGCTTTTGGGCCTGTTTTTATCCTTTAACCGGCCATCCTAGATGATGATATAAGATCAAATTGTAAACAATATTTTAAGCTAACGAAATCAATTAAGAGAAATATAACATAAAATTAGCGAAAATACCATTATTAATGAAAGCTTTTTGCTGATACTGCCGTGTCGAGAAGAATAATGAAGCCTAGTTATGTGCACCCAATAGATTCGAAATGGGACACCGCCAAATGAAGGGTGAGGGATTTGGTGAAACAGGCTTCGTTAATGTTTTATGCACATCATATTCTTCTTAAAGTTTTCTTTAAATATTAAAAATTAAGCCTTATAATAACAAATTAAATTGGAGTGCATATATAAAATAATTTTGTATATAATTAACATATATTCAAAAATGTTCATATTGCATACAATTAATGAAGTTAGTGGCTATACGTACTTTAATATGTTTTACCCTAATTGCACTTTTAAATTTCAACTTTTTTACTTTATTTTATTTAGTTCACCTTAATAAAATCATTATTCGCCTGGTTTAACGTCCGCATTTAATGGCGTTGAAGCTAGCACATTTACGATCAATAATGCTATTTAATGTAGACGATGATAGAATAGAAACCTGTGACTTAATTTCTCAATTCTTTAATTGATACTATTATCTTCTTTTAGGTCATATAATAGAATCTTAATGTTATTTAACACTGTAAACGCCTGATTCTTTCCAACCTCCGCTTTACTGTTGATATGATTACTGTTTCATTCCCAATCGTCTTGTATTATTTAAGCACAGATGGATACCCATTTCTGACTCCAATTTAAATCAGCCTTTAAGTTTGTAACTGTCACATATATATTTCCAAAGCGACTGCAAAAGTTAGAAATACATAACCGTAATTATTGTTCACCCTATATCGTATGAAGAGCACTAAAGCAAAGCAAATAAATTCGTTTGAATAAAAGAGAATTTAAGTAGTCAAAAAGAGTATCACAGATAAGTCAATCATTTTGACGAACATTTTTTTCTCTTTTATCGCATATTCCATATCCATAGATGCTGGCTTCTATACCTTAGTTGTCATTGCATATTGAGCGAAATATTATCATACACAATGTTTATTTCGGTTTGCTTTGCTCCATAGCATCCGAGTTAATAAATCCATTCAACACAAGTTACTAGGCGCTTAGAAATGTCAAAGATCAAAGATTAGATGGTCATTCACTTAGCTGTGTTCTGCTTAAAGTTAATTGATAAACTAGTTAACGATGTTTATTTAGGAGTAATCTTTTTGTTAGTGACCGTCATTTCTTTTCTCTTGCCTTAACTGGAGATATTAACCAAATATCAAAAATAAGTTAAATACCATAACAATTATTGATTAAAAGTAGGCTATTCTCTAACTAAAATAACAGTTCTATTATCAAAAGAAGTAGTCAATTATTTTATATTCTTTAGAGCATATCTTGTTTTAGAGGTGCTTGATTAACTTACCCCCATATATTGCACCCTAGGCATGTATACTCGTGCGGTAAAATAGTCAATAAACCGTCAGTTGGCTTCTGACTTCAAAGTACCATGGTCCCATCATAATGCATGTTCGACCAATTTCACAGTAATCAACTTGCCTTATTCCCTAAGTTTGTGTCTGTCTCCTTCACATCCGTGGATCACTCTTCTGTTCCCTCCTCCCCCCCCCCCCCCTTCTGTGAAGCCCGAAGTAAAGCATGCCATTTGATACAAATTAATATCTTTTTCAATGATATTTGTAGCCCATTGCTATACTAATAAGCCTTGACTTGCTCTCAGTAATCTGTGAGGCAAGTTCTCTTTGTTTGAAATTGATCCCTGGATTAGCTACCCTACCTCAGCAGTAAGAAGAAAACAGAAATTTTTTCGTGGAACACGTTTATTTGGGCTGTGTGTTAGAAGATAGAGAGAGCTTAATCATTGTATACAATTTTGCTTCATTGGTATTGTCATGACTATTGACTGCTGATTGGTTAAGGTATCTCCGCAGTCATGACCTCATTTGCTTCCTAGTGTGATTAGCATTGCGTCCGCACTTTCTTCGTTTCGTCCATGCCAACATTGGATTCCTCACATATTCCAATGATGTCATATTTATTGCTCATTTCATCCACACCAAAAAATTCCTTCAAATGTCTTTAATATTTAAAAATGGATTTCTGTGGTGGAACATTTGGATAAGGATAAATTTTCAAGAATATCTTTACTCACGACAGATTTAAATAGCAAAACAACGTCCTTCGTGGTTTTTTTGGCATGATATTTTCAAATGGCTGTGAAATTCACTGAAGTCCGATTTCTTTTCGCATGGGGAAATCGGGAATAAAGATGGAGAAAGCCAATATAGAAAAATGTCTATGAGACCGGTTCAGTAACGGTAGCGTTTGCGACTAAACTGCCACACAGCTCTTGAGATTGAAATACAAACATCTGATGGCAATAGGTGATGGTTGTGATAGCGTCAATTTATTAGAAACGGAGAAATTATGTGATGGAAATAAGCACATTTGAAGTATACTGACCATATAAGTCGTGAAACGCTTAGGTACTTGCAATTCTATTAGATCATCTTGAGACATCATTTTCTTCCTTATGATTATTATCGAGTAATCTGTTTTCATAAGTGGAATCAACAATGTTATCAAATCAATTCAAAGATTTCTCGTGCTAGAGCATTTTTGAAAGTACGTATCGAGTGTAGCGTTATTTGTACACACAATCACTAGCGGCTTAGAGTAAATTTCCATCTCTAGTCCTTCTGTCTTCTCCCTACTCTGGACGCAACCAAAGTTAATTATGAGGATACTTTATAGTTGAGGACCCTTCTAGAACCTATTTGCATTTTTCTGCAACGAGCTGCATCTTTATATGATTCACTGCGGCTTATTCACGGATTTAGTTACTTCGTGTCCGAGGTAAATAATTCCCATGCTCTAAGGATGGAGCGATTTCTAAAACTTGCCTTTGACTGAGGGAAATTTGCATAAAACGCGTATCTCATTAGACTGGTTTTACTAAAGTTTATTTACAATGCGTTTTTTGTGAGAAATAGAATGAAATTGTATTTAGGACAAGGACTAATGTGGAATTTGCTTAGCATTCATCCTTGAAGGTTTTACAGCATAGATTTCCCATAATTATGGCTTTTCTTACAAATAAAGAAATAACTTTATCTTATCTTTAAGATAGCTATTGGAATTTGAGACAATAGCTTGAAATAACATAGATTTTATTACTGAATGCATGTTATTTCATTGAAGAAATTTGTCCTTGAGCCTAAAGTAGCTCTGAGTCTGTTTGTACAACTGTTTTGAAGCCAAGAGTTTATGAGACACTTGGAAATTTGTGAGATGATGTAGGAAGAAGTGAAAAGGAGGAAGTGCTATTTGAATGGAAGAGGGTAACATCGACTGTTGATACTCCGTGAAATGCAGCTCGATATTGTATTTGACGAATTACGCGCCATTTTCCATTTGTTGAAAAGGAGCGATACAAGTCATTAAGCGCAGTACATATGGACTGAGTGGACCAGTGTGGGAGAGTGCCCACTAAAAACCTTCAGTTAGTGGAAACTTTATCAATTTTTAACCCCCGCCCCCTCAGTACGATCAGATATCGACGCTTCTGTAACGTTTAATCGCATTGCCAAAATTGAGATCGTAATTAAAAACGATGAACAGGATGAGGTTAAATTG